>JAFBJZ010000772.1:3600000-3902500 GCA_016785225.1 Psettodes erumei
CTGACTCTTTAGCTTAATGGGAAAAGTTTGTGTTTAATATTCAGGAGGTTACATCAGTCCTGAATATATTCTTTTGTATTCCTGCTGTTTTTTCACCTTTTAAGATGCATGTCAGATAGCCACACACTCTCATGTTGTGTTGTTTTCATGATGCCCCTCACTGACAGCATAAAGCAACTGATAAATGTCAAAACAAGTCAATACAGTGCTTTGCATCTCAGATAAATATTTCATCTTATTTCCTTGCCGTTTACTTCCTCAAGAATAATTTTAACAAGCATACAACAAGATGGTGTATTTATCCTCCAAAAATGTGTCTTTTTTTCAAATTGACAATTACTGATGGTGACGCAAATTAGCACCTTAGTCTAGTCAGATGTATCAACAATGAGATCAAAATGGGTATTAATGTATCATTTCCTTGAAATGAGTAAGACATTATAATCAACGCTCATTAAATCTCTTCCTAAAGCTTCTCCCTGGATGGATGCTCGTAAAACCCCCAGTAAAATTGACCTGTATGATGTCCGCAGGAGGCCATGGTAAGAACACTGGTACAAATATAGATGCCAGAAGCATAATATTTATATCACAGGAAATAAATGTAGATTTTAGTAATAATAGGTGCATTAAGTATATGAGGCTAGTACTAAAAGTACTAAAATTTTTATATTAATCAGAGATTGAGAGAGTTTGGTGATTGTGAATGAGGGATTTTGTCCAGCCCCAACCGCTTAAGTAATGCATATTTACTGTGTCTTCAAAATACTTTTATTGTATTGTTGTGCTTTGTTTTTGAGTGTGTTCTCAGTCTAGCTTGTCTTTTCATTCATTAACATCCATCTAGGTACATTCAAGGAGCTGCCTCACCCAAAGATATGCTAATCCTCGTAGATGCGTGAGTTACTTTATAACCTCACTGATCCATAACCCTCTTACTTGAGTCAGGATTTCCCATGATCATAAGGCATGCCTTTCTAGATTTGCCACATAATGTAATGTATTTCCCAAGGCGGAGTCATTTCCAATTACACTGAGTAAAATCTCACAGGACAAGAACTGAGAGGACATATTGCAGTGAGAATCTGTCAAATATTTTTTTTCTTTTTTTTTACAGGAGTGGGAGCGTGTCTGGCCTGACTCTCAAACTGATCAGGACCTCCGTTAGTGAGATGCTCGAGACTCTGTCTGATGACGACTATGTCAATGTCGTTTATGTGAGTATTATTAAATCTTGCACTTGCTGAGCACCAGGTCATATGTGTGAAGTGAGGGGGGAGCATGATCTACACCATGAAAAAGGAAAGACAGGTTCAGAATGTGTGAATGAATGGGCATATGCATTTACATACCCATTTACTACATTCTGATACATTTAAATGAAGGCACACACATACACACAAAGACATTGTGCACTTGACCACACACACATACACACACAAGAGAGACAGAGAGATGGATAAAGTAATGAAATATGGATTTCTTTCAGGTCTGGACACCTTGAAACAAACCTTTAATGAAATACCCACTGCTCTATTTGGTGTACAGGATTAAAACACTACATGCCCCCACCTCACCTCTTTACCTGTGTCTATATGTGTGTGTGTGTGTGTGTATACACACGTGTGTACATTCCCATTGCTCCTAAAGGAATTAAAGCTGCACCTCAGACTGGAGTGACTCATTCATCACCCTCTTGATCTCTACATCACTTTTTCCTTTCATCATTGAGTCATGCAATTCCTCCTCAGCGTTTCACCATATACCTCCATTCATCTCTTTGTGTCAATGAATGATTCTCGCTGTACACCGTGCGCCTCTCCTATACACAATGCCACGACTTTCCTCCTTTCATTGCTCCCACTTTCTTTCCCTTCATTTTTACTTTTCTCACCCATCAATCACTTCCATCGCCCTCCTCCTACATTTTTCATTCTCTGACCATCTATTCTAGGCCTTGCTTGTGATTACACTCAGAAAGGACCAATCAGGAGACTGGTTGATGCATAGACGGTTGCCTGTGGAGGTGTTTATTGAGATGGATCTTTATAGAGATTGGAGCTGTCTTCATTCTCCTTGCACAAAAACAGCCACTCAGATTGTTTCCTCTACCCAGGGACCCTTTGTCTTGGACACAGTGTATTCAGTTGCACAGCGGACTTGATTCTCTTAGGACATGCAATAAGTTTCAAGTGTTTATTGTCATATGTACAGTAAAGAAACACGTTTCCCTGTACAATGAAATTCTTATTCTTACTTTGCTGTCCACTCAGAGTACCAGCAATAAGTAATATAAAAAGGAAGAAAAAAAAAAAAATAGATAACACAGAACGTAAGTAAATACAAAAAAAAAAAAAATAGTAACTATAAAGAAATAACTGTACATCAGTGCAAATGGCAACATCAGTGCAAATGGCAATGTAAACTATACCTCGTGCAAGAGATGGCTGGTTTGTAAACATTAAAGTGTTTAAAGTGACTTGGTGTTAATTAAAGTGACCTTAGCAATTGAGGGTTCTGATGGCAGTGGGGTAGAATGAGTTTTTCAGACGGGTTGTCCTACATTTCACACTCCTGTACCTCCGTCCTGAGGGCAGGAGTGTAAACAGTCCATGTTGTGGGTGGGTATTGTCCTTTATAATGGTGGCAGCTCTCCTGTGGACTCTGCGGTGGTAGATGCCGTGCAGAGAGGGCAGTGGGTGCCTGATGATCCTCTCGGCTGTCTTTACCACTCTCTGCAGGCGTTTGCGGTCCATGGCCGTAGTGCTGCCATACCACACAGTGATTGCATTGGTCAGGCAGTTCTCTACAAAGCAGCTGTAGAAGTTGCTGAGGATCTTTGTGGACATGCCAAACTTCCTCAGCCTCCTCAAGAAATACAGCCGCTGTTGAGCTTTCTTGACCAGCTGTGTTGTGTTGGTGGTCCACGTGAGGTCCTCAGTGATGTGGACGCCCAGGTATTTAAAGCTGCTCACCCTCTCCACTTCAAGCTCCCGGATAAACAGTGGCTGATGAGGTCTCCTCCCTTCCTCATGTCCACTATCATTTCCTTCGTCTTGTCTGTGTTTAGGGTGAGGTTGTTGTCCTCGCACCATGACACCAGACTGCCCACCTCTGTCCTGTAGGCCGCTTCGTCCCCCGCAGTGATACGTCCTATCACTGCAGTGTCGTCAGCAAAAAAGCTAACCTGCATTGTTGCCTTGAATCTGTATGAAGAAGCAATTGAAGTTGTATGTAGAGTTGAAAAATTAGGAAGGAAAGAAGAAACCAAGTTGTAGTGTAAGCAGTGAAATGAGGGTGAATCAAAAAAGTCTTCTAATCAACTGATCTGATGTGAGGTAATGGTGGAGTTCAGGGGACCTCCTGTTGCTTAAGGTCTGACTATTCTAAAATCTTGACTTTGTTGCTTAATGAGTCACACTGTATGAACCCACACAATTTTCAACAATTCTATGTATAAATTGTGTGTGAAAAGTGACAGATGTAGGAGCAAGACTATAGAAAACAATCCCACCAACAAACAGGAATGATTCCTTAATTACCTTTTTACTGACACACAATATATCCTTTAGCAAAATGTACATAAGTGGCAGTCAATTTGTTCCTGCTTCACCAAAAGTCATTATTCTTTCTCTCTATCTGTTTCCTACTGTCATTGACTCACTTACTCATCCACACCCACACACACACACACACACACACACACACACACACATACAGTGCCCTATGTCTGGCCCTGAGGGTGTTGTAACCTGACACTAAATCATTAATCTCTGATATTACCCATAAATCCCTCCTCATTAACAGTAGCCCAGGGACTTAGTTGGCATTTGGTCATGGAAGATGCTAACAAACTTCCTCAACAGCTGTGCTAGGTCAGAATAATGCTGATGGCTGTTCCTCTCAGCTCATTCTTTCCCCTTGCTGTCCTCATCCTTTATGTTTTCTTTTCTCACTTGGGTTCTTGCCTTCCTTCACCTTCCTACCTCACTGTGCTGCTGCCTTCACTCTTTTATTCAGCCTGCTCAGCTGTGTTAGCCAGTGTCAGTGCTTTTAGCCAGCATCAGTCCAGTTGGCAAATCAGAGTAGCACAAAATCCAGTGGGATTAGGGTTTGAAGATTAGCCTTCTCTCTTGTGTCATCACTAATCCAACCCCAAGGCCTGGACCATCACACACACACACACACACACACACACACACGCACACACATATATAGAATACAAGAGCTGTTGTAATAGGATCACGAGGGAACAGTGGAATTTGTAGTAAATTGTATTCACATTTGTGTGCAAGGCCAATAACACTATCTTTCAAAGCTATGATGTGTTATATTTCAGTTATTACACAAGGTGTTGTCACATACAATGTGTGAACTCATTATTTTCTATACAAGATGCACCTACTCACATTTCCTGCTTTTAAATCCAGTATTCACACCCTCCCCCTTCTCTTTTTTTGTCCTCTTCCTCTCACTTACTGCTCATCACCCTCCCACGTTCCCATCTCACCTTCCTCACTTCCCCTTTTAATAGATAATGTTATAAAAGATCCCCATCTGGTCTACATAGGCAATTATGTGAACTTCCACTATGCTTGTGTATGGGTGCACATGTATGTTTGTGAGTGAGAGTGTGTTTATGTGCTTGTCACCTTGATTCAGTCTTTTTTGTCAAACCACAGCCGTTGTGATTTTGCCTTCCAGTCCAATAGAGATGTGTGTGTCTGTTATTGTCAATCTAAAAGGAACTTCAAGGCTGTCTGGCTCATTGGAAACACACACGCTCCCATGCACACATACGGTTAGGGCTCTCTTTGCCTCGCTGTTTGTCTGTGCAGATCAGTGTTTTCAGCCTCCCTACTGGCCATCTCACAGAGACACATTGATTAGTTGAGATCGATGAGGTGCAGTATTGTTTTAGAAGAGTTCTGCAACACAGTACTATACACAATACACTACCCTGCTGTCCTGTGTCCTTCATGCACTCATTATATATTCTTTATATAATGAATTCTGTCATTTGTGCTTATTGTCACTGTGAGATATTTGAAAATGCCCTTTGCGTTCAAAGGCCAAACACAAAAAAATCAGTTCAGATATTTAACAAGCAGAAATACTGTATGGATCATCAATTTGACTTGGAGTACAGCTCAGAAAAGGGCAGGCTTATGGTTAATTTTGGGTGGAGTGTGTGTGCATATGTATGTGCTGTGGGGTGGAAATGAGGAGGTCTCACCTTTAAAAAAAGAGGGTGTGCTGCCTAACCTTGTTCTTATACAGCAGAATCTTGTTTCCATGGGTACCAAATCGTTGCGCTCCTGGGATGTGAAGCAATTAGTAGGGTTTGATGAATGTGTCTGTTTACCACTGCCTGATAACAGCCAAGGCCAGGTGGGAGTGTTTCGGTGTGTGTGTGTGTGTGAGTGAATGTGTGTCTGTGTGTGAGTGCAGTGAATTTATATAATTTGTTACATATGTATACATGTTGTAATTGAATGAATAATTTGTAGGTTACAACTCATCACCTCTGTTTCCCAGTTTAACACCAGGGTGAACAAGACAGCGTGTTTTGATCATCTGGTTCAAGCCAACGTTAGGAACAAGAAGCTCCTGAAGGATGCTGTGCAGAACATCACAGCTAAAGGAATTACAAACTACACGAAAGGCTTTGAATTTGCTTTTGAGCAGCTATCTGTGGTGAGATTTTCCTGTTGCTTGAATAAGTTTATTTTGTGTAAGTGAGCGCACTAGAGGCTTATAACTATTTTTAAATCGTTAGTTGTGATGCCTCCATATTTTCAGCAGTCTTTCACTGCCATCTGCTGGTTGAATGTAGTAATGTGACTCAATAGAAGATCGTTAAAGATGAATGACCATCCTTATTTTGCAAAGAATTGCCATCAAGTGAGATCATAAGACTGCAAGTATTGCCAGAGATGCAATGTGATCAACCAAACCTGTTCTTGAATCTTTACATCAAGAGTTTTACTCTTCCAGGTGTTTCATGGCAGTCTGCCTGTTAAATTATGGGTGATGTTTACATTTTAAGTAAGTGATCAAACAAAAGGAAAGTTGAGGAGGTCACAAAGAGAACAAGGATTCATCCATTGAGGTATATGCATGTGCACATGCCTTGAACCATTAGTTTTTGCGATACTTCAGAAAGGATTCCTTGACATTGAGTGTTGATGATGCACAGTTTTGATGTGGTGATGGTGCTAGATGAGAACATCAAAATGTCAAGTAAACCAGAGTTTATGGCATGGTGAACAGATACCTTTACTTGGGCCAACATTTTAGATGCTCCCAAAAGGCTGATTGAGAGTAAGCATTCTCCTTAGGCCACAGAGCTACATGGGCAGAAATAAATATCACAGACATCATAAAATCCTTGTGTATTTCCTCTGACTAGACTAATGTGAGCAGAGCAAACTGCAACAAAATCATCATGCTGTTTACTGATGGAGGAGAGGAAAGAGCTCAGGCCATACTGGAGAAATACAATGCTGACAAAAAGGTATACAGATCACACTCACACACACACACACACACACACACACACACACGAGTGTTTAATACTGCAGTGTGAATTGTTTGCTTTCATCTATGTGTAGTTTTTATTAGACTCAGCTTTTCGGAGATCCCTTTGGGTTGAAACTTCCGAGTGCATATCCTCCTTACCCAAAAGTGCAGAAGGCAGATGAGGTTTTTTGCATATTGTGTGAAAGAAAGACCTGTGCGCGCACACACACACACACACACACACACACACACAAAATATTTTACTTATAATTGTTATCAGAAGGGTTGGATGAATCCTACTGTGTTGAAATTATCAAATAAATTTAAGTTAATTGTCTGTTAAACATAATATTAGACATCAGCATATTTAATGACATTATGTTAGGGACAAGACAATCCTCAATTAACTGAAATTGATACTGAATTAAGATAAATTATAAGATAAATGTGTCAGTTATTCTTCTAGATAGTATTTTGAAGTGATGGTATAATAAATATGAATCATCTGTTCCAGGTCAGGATCTTCACATTCTCAGTAGGACAACACAACTATGATAAAGGACCCATTCAGTGGATGGCCTGCTCCAACAAAGGTACAGCACATCTCAAAATACAAATCGTTATTCAGTATTGCTGTAAGTTTGTTACAGTTTGTTATCGAGAAATAGATTAAAATGATTAAGATTAGAATAGATCTCAGTAATGATTTCAAATACATTTTATAAATGTCTAATAATTCACCTTACACTATGTGAAAAAATCCCAATGCAACCTTCATCATATGCTCCCATTTGGTCCCATTTCCTTTATGTTTATTTGTTATCTGGTGCCTTCTTAAAGCTTTGTGTCTTGTGTGTTTTCCAGGTTACTTCTATGAGATTCCATCAATCGGAGCCATCAGAATAAACACACAGGTGATTTTGGAGACAATTTATTAATTTCTGTATTGATCTAGCACATAAGGTATATGTTTTAGCTGAATGGAAACATTAATTTTGGAAATAACATGTTATTGTTTGTCCAAATTAGGAGTACCTGGATGTCCTGGGTAGACCCATGGTTCTGGCAGACAAGCAGGCCAAACAAGTGCAATGGACAAATGTGTACCTGGATGCTCTGGTGCGATGTCACTTTTTTATCCCCTATCATTCACAATTAAATGACACAGAAATATTTCTCTTTTATAAATGTGATAAGATTCCCAACTTGAAAACTGCTTGTTTATATCTCCATCAGGAACTGGGTCTGGTCATCACAGGGACACTCCCTGTCTTCAACAGAACCACGACCATAGATGAAAAGAACGGAGAGGTGCAGTAAGAACAATAAATGCTTGAACACAAGAATTGTGGGTGGATTCAACAGCACCACTTATATTTTCCTTAATCTTTTTCTCCCATGATTAATCTCAGCACCAGAATCAGTTGATTCTTGGCGTAATGGGGATTGACGTGTCTCTGGATGACATCAAGAAGCTCACACCACGCTTCACAGTGAGTCTCACACCCACATGTGCCCACATCACATGCACACTGATCAAAACATTTATAAAACTGACTTGTGGCTTTCTCACTTGCTTAGTGTAGCAATTATTGAGTGATGGCATTCCATTTGATGAATTGTTCTTCTTCTAATATCTACATAAAATCATCTTCAAATAACAATTCCCTTGCAATTAATTACAGCCCTTTTGTTGCAAGTTATACTTGTGATTTGGGACCTTCTTTCTGCCTTTGAGATCCTTCTTTTACACTTTTAACAGCCATTTACAGTTCTCTCGCCATCATACATGTACTGTACATGAATCTACTAGAATCATGTGGTTTTCTTGTCACAGATTAAATTTCCCTCTCTTCTGTTCATCTTTTGTATCAGATTGGTCCAAATGGATACTACTTTGCCATTGATCCCAATGGTTACGTCCTGCTGCACCCCAATCTCCAGCCAAAGGTACAGCTGGCCCTATGCATCACTTTGTGTGGCTCAGCAGGTCCATATCTTGAAACAGTATATTATACTCTGACTCTTCCATATGGTTACACAATAACTGCTTGCACTCTGTGAATAATGCACAGGCTAGCAGATGGTGCAGACTCTTATCAAACTTTTCCATGTGCCATCACCTTATCTGTCTTCATAAAGAGAATCCATTCCCCAGTTACAATATGATTTGATATCATCAGTCCTCAGCTGGAAGGTCACTCGTTACCATGCAAGGTAAAACAGATAGCAAACTGATATATACTGTATGTTTAAGAATGAAGGATAAACAGAAGCACTGTAGCATATAGTTGACCCAAATTGTTTTAAAGTGAAAATAGTACACTCCAGAAAATGAATTATTTTTCTCCACCATGAGAATATGACATGTTATTGATTTTTTTTTTAGGGAAGCCTTTACTGTAGTCTTAACTTTAACCAATTCAATTTAATAACTATATTAAATTTATTTACAAGGCTCAAATTTGGAGGAAATGTCCAACAAGTCCACCACAGGCTAAAGTGAAAAAAAATGTCACCATACTATTTCTGGGCTCCCTGTGTTGACCTGCCAAAGGCCCTGAGTAGTCTAACTCGTGAATGCAGCAGGACTTCCTGCCACTGGCAGGCCTTCAGACGGGACCCTGTAGAAATTAGCACTGACCCTACAGGAGGTTCCAACCCACCTCTCAGTAAATCCCACCACAGCTCACTGCCTTCAGGCTAAGGCAATGCAGGCTCTGACAGGCTCCTTAGTAGCCATGTGCTGCCCAGGACTGAGTTCTGTATTTGCGGTTATGATGTTCAGAGCAGCACCTCTCTGGATCTGAAACACTGGATCCCTGAAGACACACACTCACATCCCATCTATCAATCCACAACTCTCCACAGTCTAATCCCTAAAGAAAAACACTCATGGATCTGAGGATGTGAATTCTCAGTTTAATATGTTTTGTGGGCATGCTGATTCAATTGTTGTCAAAGCACAATATATCAAGTTTCAGTATATAGTTTTAGCTAACTATGTGATTCTTGGTCTCTGAACGTAACATAAAAACAGCTATTGTACAGACATGGGGGGAAATTGGTTTATAAATAGTAAATAAAAAGGCAAAATATGGCAAAGATGGTGTGTCTAAAAGTTCAGGTACATCTGTACTCCCTTTAAATGCAAAGGAAAGAGATATTGCATGTAAGACTGAAAATTTTAACCCTGGACAAAGCTGCATGTGTCTATGAGTAGAGATACGTAAAGAAATGGCTCACTGATGCAGTTAGAAGTGAGACAAGTTAGGTAGTGCAATACTTTTTTTTCTCCATCGTTAGACAACCTCCCACATTCCACAATGTGACAAATGTGCACACTTTCTATCTTTGCGTTACGATGAATCTGTCTATAATTTTCACAGAAAAGGATTCTTAACAGGAAGCTCAGGCTCAGTAATAAGTATGCTGTCACTTTTCATGAGGTGAGACAAAGTAGAAGCACAGAGCTCTAGATTGGAATAGCAGTTCTTAAAGGTAGTCTTGTAGAGTTCTCTGTATTGCAGTCCCATAGATATAATTTTGAATGTGTATAGTATTATGTGTTCCACAACCCCTTGTCTACATTCCCCTAAATTAAGTGATGATACTTTCTTCTGTTGCTTGTAATTATTGCTGTGGTCATGTAATTGTGTGTTTGTGTGTCCCTATTTTTGAAAGGGTTAACTCTGCAAGAAAAATGGACAAATGTTGATGATTTTGTTAGCGACCCATAGCAACCTCCATAGGTTGTATCTTAATGACAGGGAAGTCATTCATTGGTCTAAGAGATTTGATGGTAGTATATGGCACTTTACACAAAATGTTTTTAGCATTACGTTATTCAAATAGAAACATTAGTTATGGTAAAGTATAAAGACAAACGATAATACGACTAGGTTTCCTCTCAAGTTGGTATACAACATACACACATTAAGGCATGATATTTATGATTATGATTATGATTATTCAACCAGAGTGTGAGTGTGTGTATGTGTGTGTGGGAGGCTTGGAGGGCTGCTTGTCAATCACTCATTATCTCAATGGATCAGCTGTATGGGAGATTGAATATTGATGGTGACCTTGGTGCTTTGAACATGTAAGCCCACCCAGCAGTGGCTCCTTCTGTATTTGATTATGCTTGTACATGTTTCACATTCAAACAAATACCCCCTGTTGCATATGTGTTTATTCTGATCTCACACCCCATCTCACCTCAACAAATCTCTCTCTGACATACAGCACTCTCTCTTGACTATTTAATCTCTTTGCTCTTCTTTTCTCACTCCTGATTTCTCATTTGATCTTTTTTTCACTTTGCTGTTCATACCATCCGTCCTGTTCATATTCTCTACTGTCTTTGTGGGTATGTTTGATGTTTCACTTTGCATCCCCAGCACTGTGCCTTTTGATCTTTCATTCTTTCTTTTCACATTTTTGTGTTGAGGTGCATCACCTTCATCATCTTCCTTTCCTGCTCCTTTTCATTTCAATTACCATCAAATGTAAGGAACTCAACAACTTTAATTGACTATTTCATTTGTTTTCATCTGTAAACTGATTCACACTCACTCTAACTGTAGTTTAATTTAAAACGTAAGCTTTGTTGTGACAAGAGAAAAGTTTAATTCCCAATGCTGTGACAAGTGAAATGTGCAGTTATTTATTTTTAGAGTGACTTACTGCTTATGTCAACATAAAAAGAAGAAACTATGTAGAAAACACTTTCAACACTAGTATGCTCTCACTACATCACCCCACATTTTGAGAATGCTTTGGAGGACAGGGTGGTATCAGATTCCATGTACTGCTGGTTTATAGAGAAGCACTAGATTACTGCTACCATTTTATACCACCATAAAGCCACTCAGATGTATAGGGTTTTTAAGAGGGGACATTAATAGGGTCCAGTGTCACTTTGTATCAAATCTGATTCAGCTGTGGCTGGTGTCATATGGTACCCTCTATATTTCATACACTGTATTTGATTAGATTCATGTGTTAGGGGAAAATGATCACCATTGAATTGAATACAAAAGAACATTGTGGCTGATATAATTCACATCCATTTTATGTTATTTTGTGCAGTGGAAGTACTAAGATGCAGGGGATTATTCTTCTCTATGGCTGATTGCCATGGAAAGAACCCATCTCTGAATAACAACTGTAAAATGGTCCACTGCATTTTATATTTTACTGTATCAACTCAGCAGGCTTTAGATGGAGTGATCTGACTGTGGTTTATTACATAGTAAACTTTGCTTTCAAGCCAAAAGTAAAGGGTTCTTATATTTTTTCCACATCGATGCTGTCATGATTCGTTTGATTTTTTTTTGTGTAGCATTTTCAAATTGTGTCACACTTAAGATGATAGGATGAATATCTTATCCTTTCAACAGAATCCGAAATTTCAGGAACCTGTTACCCTTGACTTTCTGGATGCAGAGTTGGAAAATGACATAAAAGTGGAGGTAGAGTACACATACATACACACACACACACACACACACACACACACATGCACACAATATACACAAGATACAAATACAGGCCAGTATCCAGGTACCAGCTGTCTCCTGTCGGCTAATAAGGGTATCATGATCAGTTCCTGCCAGTGATCCAGTGATTTACTTAGCATCCCTAACTCTTAAGGTGATGAAACATTTTATTTTAAATCAGCCGATGCTTAGTGAAGCTGATACAGTGCCACTGGAACTACATGTACACTGTCTGTTTAATTGTCTCTCCCTGTAGATCAGGCGAATGATGATCGACGGTGAGACAGGGGAACGCACCATTCATACTCTGGTGAAAACTCAGGATGAGGTGAGAGAAAATACTTTAGGGGTTTGACAAATTAAACTACAACATGTCGGGGGAACTTTAAATTAGTTCCTTTTGTACATGTCTCCTACAATGCTTTTGCTCTGCAGTTGCAGTTGTCCAGAGTAGTTCTCAGATGTTGTACAATAGGCAAACTGAGGCTAACATTAAGGTATAACAATATATTTTCTGTGCAACACTGTATCCACTGAATGAAAGAAAAAGGGACAGTGATAGTTACAGTGATATTAATAGTGTTATATTTGTCAAACTTTTATGTTTAAAGGTCATTGTTTTTTGGTTTTCACCAAAACATCCAAAGGCTATGAACTTATTGTTTTACAGATGAATTTTCTATTTCTTCATATTTAAAGTTGTTGTGTTCCTTTACAAGAGAAGACATCGTTCACTGCTGTCTGTAGTAATTAAGCTCTCCTGGCAGCAAGGGCAGTTTAGAAAACCCATTCACTGATAGCTACAAATGCAGGGAGGAAAAGGAAAGTGAAGAAAAACACTGAGTGGACAAATGTTGCACACAAATGAGCTGCTGACTATGTGCCAGACTTGCTTCAAGAATACTTTTTGCTTTTCAAATCTCCTTTTTCCAAGCATTTTATATAGATTTTTATAAAGACTTTGGTTTTCACATGTTTTTACTATCTAAAATTAATACTGACTGTGACCTGGGTTGTTGTTTTAAAGAATAAGTAAAATGAAAACCGTTTACATTAACATGACAACACAGTCCTGAATCACAGTTCTCGTGTGTATTATCTCTGGCAGAGATACATAGACAGAGGAATCAGGACCTACACATGGGCACCGGTCAATGGAACAGATTATAGGTAAACCATCTCATCAGTTTTGCAATTTTTTAAAGGTTTATTAGCTGTCACTATGTCTCATATGACTATCCACTGCCACTAACCACTGAGAGTGCTCCAGTTGATGGAGGACACAACTTAAATCAACAGGGGTCACTCTTTTGTTTCTAACATGAGCCTCTCCTTGGTTAGTATGACTTCCATTTACCATAAGAGATTATTTTTGCATTTCAATGATGGAACATTTTGGAAAACACTGAATGCTCTGAACAAATTTCAACTGGGACATAGCTGAGTATGAGTTTTTCAAAACAAATTATTTGATGCAATTATGTCCAACCACAAAATTTCCCTCATTATTACTTTGACTATAATTGTCTTTTTCTGCAGTCTGGCGCTTGCTCTGCCTAAATACAGTGAACACTTCATTCAAGCTAAACTGGGTGATGACATGAAACAGGCCATGTGTGAGTATACCATACACCCTTGTGATACACAGTGCACAAACAAGTCAATCAGATTTAATTTTGCTGGTGCCTCACAACCAGCTCCCATGCATACTTTCTTTGGGTCGTACTCCACGAGTATCTCCACTTGCTGTGTATTGCTCACTCCTTGCTGGAACCACAACCACTCCTTTGTGTTTGCTGCTCAGCTCAGCGGATCCCCACGGTGCTGTTCTTTTGTAGTGTAACCCACTGGTCAGTTCCCCTGCACTCCCACACACACTAATCCACATGCTTTCCCTCTCCCAGGCCCAGCCCAAAAGCAGTAGCTCTTTTGATCTTGTCTACATTTTGCTCTTCTCTCCTTCTTGACTCCCTCGATTTGCTCTCTTTCTGGCTTAGGAGAAGACAAAACCCCCCTCACCACCTCTCCTTCGTTACTACATTTTTTTTTAAACTTCTTCTACATTCTACCCTTTTCAGTATATTTTAGTGACTAATTCCAGCTCTATACCTCCTTGTCATGACATACATTTTTTTCTTAGATTCTTAACTGGGAAACAGGCTACCCATAGCAGACACTTAATGCTGGATTTTTTCCCTCTCTGTAACACTATTTTTTGTGTCTGTCTATCTAATCTCTAAATCTGTCCTCACCTTGTTCTCATTATTCCAACCCACATCCCTCTACCCTGCCTCCTTTTTCTTCTTCTCCATCTTATTTTTTTTTGCTTTATTCATTTATTTATTTTGCTCTATTTGTATTCTCAAGGCTGACTCACCATATGATACACTCTGGATGCTTCTCCTAACAAAACACAACACAACTAATATTTTTTATAAGTCACAAGGACCAAACTCATTAATATACACCAATTCTTTACTGTACATGCAACTGTAACTCTTCGTACAATTCTTATGTATTATCTCATGCAACTCATTCCTTCCTGTCCTGCCTCATGCTGGAATTTTATAGCTTCTGCTTGGGGCAAGTACTCTCTATTCTGTGTCCTCTGTCTTCCTGTTCCTCCACTGCATAAGCATGTTCGTTCTTTACATGTTTTCATGGTTAGATTTCACACAATATTTAGTATAAGGAATGGACAGATGATAGATGAAAGGATGGATAGATGACAGTGGTGTATGAATACTAATCAAGACTTGATAGAAGCATAGAGGGATGGACTCTTTGATTGAGGGATGTAATTAGCAGAAAAAATATTGGATTCAGCACATAACCATCTGGCTTTAGTGGATTTTTCATAACTTTGATGTGATGCAACAAAGCATAAACTCCTAATGGCGCAGTTATTCCAGCAGATGAGATTTTGACTGAGTGTTTCGGCCTCTGTATCACTCCCTCTCTGCCATAACAAGTCTGTCACTGTGCCATAAAGGCTGTCAGAACGTTTACAGGCCTGTTAAAGAAAGTAACACACCATGCCTTGCTGCCACAGACTACTCCAATGGGGAGTTTGGGACTCTAAAGTTCTCTGTACAGCCATATTGAGTTTCACACTGGAGCCAGACCACCAATACCTCGATCCATCTTACCACTTCCCTGCAGTAGGTGGTTCCTGCAGCCACCTGTCCTCCTAATACATTAGGGAGGTTCCCCAGCCAAGGGTGTGATGGATGTACTTAAGTTTTTTTCAGCCATACAGCAGGAATACTGTATTTGTTGAATAAATGACCTGATACTGAGTTTGAAGAGATGGTGACAGAGAATTAAAGAGCAAGCAAAAAGAGAGAGAGTATATGGTATGGAAAGCAATTGGACATAGAGACACCCTGCCCGGTCTATAGTGACAGAAGGACAATGAATCTGCCTGTTGTGTTTTATGTGAAAGACATTGTTTCATCTTGCACCAGATTTCCATGACCCCGAGTAAACTCACTGCTCTGTAATTGTTTTTGCAGACTGCACCACACGTCTCGATATATTTTAAAGGCAATGTCCAGAACGTCTTAATTTTAAGAGAGCAGTGAATGATGGCCGTTGATGCCTGTCATGTCATTTATGAGATAAGAATTACCAGACAGAGCTTTAAATGAAATCCAGAGCCAGGGCAGTGGAAGGAATTTAATTTATTACTGCTATTATGTTTACATGTTGTTTCCTTGCATGCCCATGCTGTAGTCCCTTTCTGATTATGTCATGTTCTGTGTTTCAAGAAAGTGCACTCTTTTTTTATATTTAAAGTTTGTCTATTAGATTAACTGTGACTTCACTACATAATACATGTCATGTTACCTGCTGTGGGAACTATTCACACAGGTCATGATATTTTCCAAGGTATGACATCATTCCTGATGAATGAATTTTTATCACCCTTTGTCTTTCCCACTATCTACCCCCCCAATCTCTTTCTCCCTGGGGTCACCAAAGGGCAAGGAGGCAAGTATTTCTCAGTCAGTTATTTTCTCATTCCTACCCTATGCACCTCCATCCACACTCTTACCTTAATCCTTCACCTCATATCTGTCCAATATTGTGTGTGTGTGTGTGTGTGTGTGTGTGTGTGTGTGTGTGTGTGTGTGTGTGTGTGTGAATGGGTATGTGTGTATGCACAAGTGTGTGTGTGAGGAGGCTTTTAAGTAGGCTATGTGCACTATTGCGTCCAAGAATGTAATAATCATTCCTTTATGAAGTGTATCACAAAGCCATCTCACTTCACAAATACCAGTGTATCTTCATCACTTTGTGAATATAAATCACACTTTATTGCACTTAATCTGCCCACTGTGAAGATATACAGTGGGATACCTCACAATTTTGTCAACTATGAGCCTGAAATGGTTGTTCTTGTGTTTTCACAAAGCTATGGAGACCATACAGCTGGAAAGGTTTGATGAGTTTGGTTACACCTACATTGCTCCAAGGTAAGTGATTCTTATGCTGCTGTATATCCAACCCTTTCACTGTACAGTAACAAAGATTAAAACAGATCAATCATGTTTCTTCAGGGAGTACTGCAAAGAGCTGAACTTCTCACTCAACAACACCCAATTTCTCCTTGACTTCAACCAGTACATTGATAGGAACACTCCAGATGCATGTGAGTCATGCATCTTTTTCACTTGACACATTTGCATGGGTTGTGATGTCAGTTTTCTGCACTGCTTGCGTTCTTATGAGTGTCATAAAAACCACTGACCCACACAGCTTTAGCGAAATCAATATTCAGTGTGTTGCATTCTGATGTGAGTGGATGTTGGAGGGGTGTGTGTGTGTGTGTGTGTTTGTTTGTGTGTGTATACATGCACAGTATATTTTATTGTAAGTTGTGATGGAGTTTTCCATTCTGATCTCACAATGGTCAACATCTGAAGGTCAGAGAATGACTGTGGTTCGATTAGTATGGTCTAAGCACGGTGACATCAGCCAGATTGACTGACTTTCCTAGAAGCCCCATGTTGTCATGCCACATAGTGACTCACAATGTCTAAATTGTCATCATCTAATGGATCGCTCCACTAGTATAGTTTACCCTCATGAAGCTAATGGATTCAGGTATTCCAGATCCATTTTAACTCAAGGTCAAGTCATATACTTTGCATTAATGTTTCTTGTCACTGTTTGTGCTGCATGTTGAGTCTTCATGAAAAGTTAACAGCCATGATTGAAAACAACTATCTCGAGATGCTGTGTTGAAACTGTGTATATACTTGAATATATATTCCTTTCTGAAAATTACTTTTCTTGACAATGGGGTTTAAATGCAATACCGTGGCATTACCTCTATCCTAAAACCACTACAGCAATATGTCCACCCACTGGATGATTTCCTGACTAGTGACATGAAATCACTTTTTCTCCTCATTTACCCAGGGACATTATTTGACTGAACCTACCTGTTATTATTCAGTCCCTGACTTTCATCTTAATCATATTGTTACCATTAGCGACTGCACAGAATTGTTGGAGAAATGCTTTCTAAGTGAATTGCTCAGTGGCAGTGATTCTTGTACAAGACAAAAACATCACTTATTAGTATTTTATTTATTAGTTTTGCCCTACCTAGATTTGCAAACAAAGCTATTGCTTCCATCACCATATTTCACTAATAAGAAGTGCAGTTTTGCTGTAATGTCTGCAATACTTAAAATATACCTTGTGTTCAAGGTAATGTGTCTCTTGTGAGTCGGCTGATCCTGGATGCCGGTCTGACAGCTGAACTGGTTCAACTTTGGAATGAACAGACAGTGTGAGTGCCAAAACTTTCTGCTGTTCTCTACCCTAAGCAATGCAAACACATTAGTCTTGCATTGCCAGACCTAAAGACATAAACTTTACTTTGTAGTACTCGTACTGATGCTTATTTGATGCACAGTTTACTCAGTGAGCCAGAGATTTCTTTTCCTTTCTACTCTGTGTGAACTGATCACATCTAACTGCTGAAACATGATGAAAGCAAAGCACATCACACCCAACCATACTGAGCCCTGCCAAAACATGTCTGTTTTGCAAAAAAAAAAAATTACGTCAGTGCATTTCCTTTCATTGTATGCCCACGTCTGAAATGATGCAAAAACACTCACGCACACTGCATTGTATCTGTTTAGCATTAGGATATATAGAGACAAGTTACAACATAAAACCATTTGTGTCATCTCTGCAGCTTTTTCCAACAGCCGTCACCGTGATTGGCTTTAATGTTTGAATGGCTATTGTTTTCCATGTTCTCAGGGATGGGATCGTGGCCAGGTTTGTAGCCACTGATGGAGGAATCACAAGAGTCTATCCAAGAAGGTACTCACCCCTCTGTATTCTCAGTTTCACTTCCAGCATGAGCTCTTGCATTGTGAAATACCACGGCAAACCTTTGCCCAAATATCTGGTCGTGTAAATGTGTGAGATGAAAATGGATACAGACTGTATTACTCTCAGTTTGAGTCCTTGTGGCTGCTTCTTCCACCTGCTGCACTAGGTTATTTTCCAGAACATGGAGGATTAGACACTTTTTAGCTCAACTCACAGCGCTTGCTCGGCCAGTATGGGATATATGTTGGATCTATAGATTCAGCAGCCAAAAGCAGCTCATTTTCCTCAGTTTCCTTTCTGCTACGCTTGTCTGAGCGTTTGTGTCACAATATAACATTCCAACTGAAGATGAATGTACATTCCTCCTGACTATAAAACATAAAATACAATCAGTCATTTCTTTTACTGGATCATGCCCTTGTCATATATCAGCTGCGCTGGGTATGACTCTTCTTTCACTTACTAAAATTTGGCCACAGATTAAAATATAAATTGTTCAGATAGATCAAACACATTTGATCTTTGTTTTATGTCTGTAACTGTCCATACATAACATTCCGTGACTATATTAATGTTTTCAGTGCTGGGGAAGAGTGGACTGAGAATCCTGAGACTTATGAGTCCAGCTTCTACAAGAGGACCCTGGATAATGAAATTTATATCTTCACGGCTCCGTCTTTCAACAGTAAGTTTTTTGAGCGGAGTCCTGTTAAATGTGCATATGTGTGCACACTTTTTCAGTGTGGTCTGGCACTGAGCCTATTCTGCTCTCTGCCTTTGGACGTCATCCTAACCCTACTGGCAAAGATCACACACTCAGTCCTCTGATATCACTCTCTTTAGCCTTCTCCTCTTCCCGCTGTGTCTGTCAGCACTCATCCCCACCCTCCCTCCTTCCTTGTGTACTTCCTGTTATCTCCACTGATCTCTCAGACACACTCCAGGACAGGCAAATGTCAGTGTAACATAGCCGTGCTCACAGCTACACTTGACTGGATTAACACGTGTACCTGCTTGGCAGGCTCCACTCAACTGGCATAAATTACAAGCAGATAAAAATGTGTGGAATTTCCAACAATGGATAATGATTATTCCCCCATTTAAACTGTGGCTCACATTATCTGTGTGTACTTTTCAATGTGATTCCAGCAAAATTGCCATGATTGCAGTTTTCTTCCTTGGTGTATTCCTTCTATATTGCAGCAGAGAGCAGGGAGCCTGTTCCTGATACAGGTATTCTAGTGAGCAAAGCAGTGGACCTAACCATTGACAAAGTCACGCTCAAACCAGCAGGTCAGTCTTCCTGATGCCAGATTTATTGTGTCTTTTGATGAAAATGCAAATGAAACAACTCAGTAGCTATTCATCAAAGTTGTGCCTCTGCCTGTTTTGTGGTTTGATCTGTAGTGGTGGGTGTGAAACTCAATGTCTCGTTCTGGATGAACACTTTCATGAATGCTACTCTGAAACAGAATGTAAGTGCACTGTATTAATAAAGTTGATTTAATCTATTACACTTTAAGCTTTGTAAAAAAACTAATGTCAGATTTTAAACTTCTAGTGCAAAGATGAGATCTGTGGCTGTCTGAGGAATGACAAGGTACAGAAATGCAGTTTATTCAATCTAATCTGAGTTTTTCTTGCTTTAAACATATTATCATCTTCTCAAAGAAGTTTTTCCCTTACGGGGGCTGTGCTGGCAGCCTTGACTAAGACTCATATATTACCTTACAGGTGAAAACCACTGAGCTAAAACAATTTCCTACAATGTAATTATGTACACTATTGACGGATGATTTTAGACATCCATATTATCACTGCCTGGGTTTATTGCATATTTTTTCCCTGCAGCATGTGGACTGTGTGATCCTGGACGATGGAGGATTTCTACTCATGTCCAATCAGGATGAGTATATCACCCTTGTAAGCTACCATCAGTCCCTCATTTTACCTTATCCAAGCCATGTATGCATCAATTATCTGTTATCTCCAAATAATCAGTAAAGAGTAAATCATCAGATTATAACACATTAAGTCATATAGTCACTCAAAACATAGACTTTGCCAAAAATTAATATTTCTTACTTTTCTGGCTTCTCTAACCATCATCACAGGAATCCATCACTCTTATATGGGGGTCAAATACAGGGCTTATGACTCAACTAAGTTATAAGAATGGCTTGTTCACAGTGCTGTGTGAAAGCTTCTATGGGACAGCAGTGCCTCCATTTCTCTGGTAAAGTAAAGAACTAGCCAGTGGAGGAGGATCAAAGGGAGGCTCTGAGGGTTTTAGTCTGTCAGGGAAGCTATAGAGAAGCAAGGCCTCTCTGTATCGAAGAAGTCATTTCTGCTGTCTTAACTCCACTCTCTCAGGCTGCTGTAGGCCTCCGTTCTGTCTTGATCCATTCGAACTATGACAATGTAAAGTTTACAGGTTATGGTAGTCAAGCTACTGAATGAGCCCCCTCATAACTTGATTTCACATAGTGTGATACCGTTGGGATCATGCTGAATTTTTGGCTGCCTTTGTGCCACTGTACAACAGTTATGTTTTGTAACCATAATTCAGTTATCACAGCCACATCCTCCTATCAGGGCAGTCTAAGCCACTCTGCTACATATCATCTTTGCATGTCAGTTTATCAAACATTTTTAATGTTAAAAATGTGAATGAAATGAATAAATTAATTCATCCCTACAAAGGCTGAATGAAACACCACATTGTTCATTCACCTGGTCTTCAGCTACTTGTGAAGCTAAAGCATGACCTGTTCTGACTTGTCATTGTAAGCTTTCATGTGAACCTTATTTTATTCTACACGGTTCTCACGTTAAACTGATCTCTTGGTTCAGCAAACCGTAGTCTTGTCTTTGTCAGCAACATAACCTCAACATATGTAGCAGGTGACACTGGAGACAAGGTGTCGCAGCAGCACAGTCCTTGACATAAACATAAATTGGCTTTCAGATTAAAATTTTCTATGTGCTGTGGTGAATGGTTTAGACTATAAAGTTCTGTCAGAGGAAATACTGAACAGCTGTTGTTTTTTTTGTACAAGCAGAGTCTCACATCACCTTTTATGAACTGGTTTTGTTATTTGCCTGTGCCTCTGTGAACTCATCCAGATAGGTCAATTTTTTGGTGAGGTGGATCCAGTGCTGATGATCAACCTGGTCAACACTTCCCTGTACTCCTTTAATAAGACATATGACTACCAGTCCGTCTGTGACCCAGAAAAAGACAGCAAGGCCGCAGCAGGACCCCGCACCGTCTATGTGGTTAGATACTCACTCACACTGTCAGCTGTCAGACAACAGTCATTCTGCTTACACATTTGTGCCTTTAGTAAAATCCAGCCTCTATATGACCTTCTTTTTCTGTCCCTCTCCAGCCTACCATTGCAGACTTACTCAGTATTGGCTGGTGGGCCTCCAGTGCTGCCTGGTGAGTGTACAGGTTGGACCTTTTATTCCTATGTTTTGTTACTTTCACATTTTGTTTGTTTGTGTGTGTGTGTGTGTGTGTGTGTGTGTGCGTTTTAGAGTGGGAGTACATTTGTTCTTTAGGTAGGAGGGAATGGACTTGTATGTTGTGGAGGAATGAAGCTGGCTGGCTCATTGCAGGACAAAGGCAGTTACACAATATTATACTGCATCAGTACCTGTGTGGCTGTCCAACTGCAATATAACCACTTATTAGAATAAATGACTGATACTTTCCGTGACATTTACATCACCAGTGACTCTAGCCTTAGACAGATGTGTGGCTGCTTTTCAACAGTTTTTGGATGTAAATAAGTTGAAGCTGGTCTATTGACTCATACATGACTCATTTTTTGTCTTTTATTATTCTTTCTGTCTAGGTCAATACTCCAACAGCTCATCTTTGGTCTGTTATTCCCAAACCTCCTGGAGGCAGGTGAGCAATAAAAGCTGTGAGTGTGTAAACATAACCATCAACCATTTTTAGATAAGAAAACAGCATTTGGCTACCTACTGGATAAAGTTTAATCCAACCAGTTTCTTATTAATCCTTCCTCTTTATTAAACCTTTCTCATGGTTTCAGTGGAGTCAGCAGACGAAGAAATACCAGATGCCATGTTTAAGGAGAGCTGTATCACAGAGCAGACTCAGTACTTCTTTGCAAATGATGAAAAATCCTACTCAGGTGTACTGGACTGTGGAAACTGTTCCAGGTATGTGCATGTTTCTTCAACTTGGGTCTATGTGTATAAATGTGTAATGTCCATGCTCCCATTATAGTGGTCCTGTCCATTCCTGTTGCATGTAGGTTGTGTTATTAAAGATTTTCCACCTCTTGTTATGTCCTCCTCCTGGACATCCTTCTGTTTAATGGTCTGTAGGGATAGTTCCAGAATAGTGTTAGTTTCCTGGCCTCTTCTGTTTTCCAGCCTGATTTCAGGCAGCTGTTTTCTGATGAGTACTGATCAAGCACAGATTACCTTGATCTGTCAATGACCGGAATTGCAGAGGGAGGCACAAAAGCTCTTTTATCTGTTTTTCTTCCTTCTCTCTCTGGCTGCACTTCAAACTCACATATACACACATTCACGGACCACTGCACATTTACTTTGCTCTGACCCCCTTTTGAGTCAATTTGGACTGTCTGAGGGGGTTAAATATGGCTGTAATTACTGGGTATTATGAGTCCCACGTGTCTGGTGCTTTACTCCCAAATGTTAACGACTGCAGACACAGAAACTTTCATGACTACCATAAAAAGTCAATCTTAGGAGGAGGGGAGAGATATGAATGTGCACAACTGCACACATACCTGCCTCTGTATGTCATACATACTGTGTGCTTTACACTCTATATATCAATGCAATCCACTGTAGGACATTTATTTTTGCATGTCATCTTGATATGCATGACAGGTACAGTATACTGTTGAATGAATCCAGACTTCATATATATTTACATATATTTGTGTGGTTCTCTAGGATGTATCGTGCCGAAAAACTGCCAAACACCAACCTGGTGTTCCTGATTACTGATGCCAAGGCAACATGTTTGTCGTGTGACCCCAGGCCGCTACGACAGGCTGAACAACCCTGTATCCTTTCACTCAGCTCATAAAAATCGAACACAGAGTTACACTTCCTTTTTACTCTCCAGCCCTCCATCCATCACACGTATGACAGCAGAGCTTTAAACCCTCAATACAAGGACGCACACCTAAGGAGCCTGCAGTAGGTCCCTCCTGAATGTTCACGGGTGAACATTAAACCAGATGCACGGCATATGAAAGCCAGTCTCACATTACTCCCAGATTAGATTTCTTTGTTTAAAATCATCTGGGCTGCGTGATGCCATCAGGTTGAATTAAGGTTAAGAGTGAGATTGTGTATGTGTATATAAGCACCATATCTGTTTGACAGATGTGCTCTAAATGCAGCTTCCTGCTGGTGTAACAGTAAAGGTGTCATCATTACAGGTTGCCACTGGGTCATGACAGAGGCCTCCAGTTGTTAATAATGACACCACTAAACACTCAGAAAGACACACATACAATACATTCACATGCTGCTGTAGCACACTATAAACACTTGACATGTCTTAAGTACATAAAAGTATACACTACTTAAACATGTAAAGTAGCATGTATAATGATTTGTTTGACTGCCTTTCTAAGATCTTTTATTTTAATCCCTCATATGTGTTAAAATCAGCAAATATCTGGGGAAAAAATGAATCAGGGTATCTCAAGAGAAGGTTGATGAGTTTAAACTGCATAAGGCTTTCTTGAAAAAAGTCTGGAATTTAAGATTCAGCACATAATTTAACTATACACCATACTGTACACTATGTACACTGCTGATGATTAATTGCATTTTCCTGAGAGTGTGTGTTCAGCTGAAGGTCCAGATCCATGCGAGTTGGCTCAGAACCCCAGATACCGCAAAGGGCCGGATGTGTGTTTTGACAACAACGAAAACGTAAGAAACAACCACACGTGCATCTGTGTGGCGATTATTGCTGGAAACAGCTCCATTAGTGAGGTTTTGCAGGTGTCAATTTCTGTCAGTCACTTTCGGTTTTAATCAGCATTGGGCTTCCTGCATTGACTCAGAGCACTGTGGGCGACCTGCTCTTCCACTCTAATCCATCCTTAATTTATTCATTTAATTTATTTACTGTAACTGTTTTTACTTCATGAAATTTGCATGCAACTATTATTTCTTATTCTCTTGCTTTATGTATGATTTTTTTCACTCATCATCTGTCATTCTTGTTTTATGATTGTGCTTCCTAATGGCTGCTGCTCTTGCCTGGTAGGATGAGCCCTTGTGCCCAATCAGCAAAGGTTCTGCATTGTGCTCCACATCAATCTTCTTGTTTCTGCTGCTGAGTTCAGGGTTGGTTTCCAAAAAAAAAGTTGACACTTCACTTGACACTACTCTTCCTGAACTATAAAAATTAGCTTGGCACAGGTAAATCAGGCAACGTGATTTCAGTGAGAAAGTCCATGCTCACAGCTGGTTTGATATCATTTCAACTTTTTATGTAATGTTTTCTATGTAACATCTAGGTCATTACCCACTGAACCTATTTTACAACCATTCAAGCTTCCCTCATCCCAGTAACAGGACTCAGGCTGATCAAAAACTTTATATATATTATTATACAAACTTTATATATTTTAGGCATCAATTTACATTTTCTTTTTTCATACACATTGAAATAATTTGAAAAGGAAATGGCTCATTACAACCACTGCAATAACAAATAGTTGGGATCTATTTCTTTGTTGTATGCTCATGCCCCTAAAAGAATGCTACATCTTTTATACTGTCGGCATGTTGTTCTTTCTTATTTGTGTTTTTCTTTACCAAAACAGATGGAGAACAGATTGAATCTTGGCAGTTAAAAGTGTGAAATCATTTCGATATAATAGAACCACAACACCACCACTCGATAATAGCAGCACAAAACTATATATAGATATAGTTTCAGCAGTCATCATCATCATTTAATTAGCTCTCAGAAATGTTGTGTCAAACTTAGTTCAGAAAGCATATTTGGATATATATTTGCCTTTAACTGAGAAGCATTTTCGAGTTTAAGGGATTGCATTGCAGTAGTAAGACCTGATACAGTAGCAGATTTAATTAGGCACATTCACTAGAAAAAAATCTGATGGGAATTCATGTTGCTTAATCAGAAACAAAGGGGCAAGGTAGGTAACTTGTGTGAGATCATTGCATCACCTCCCAACTTTGAGCAGTTTACAAGACGTCTAAATATTTTGAAAAGATATTTCCAATATCTTTGTGAACTCAGCCTTTCATTGTGTGGTGAAGGCGTGGATCGTACACATAACAGGCCACTATTTCATGTGCCTGTGTGTTTATGTTGCGGAGGAAGCAAAGGGAAGGGTAGGAATGGCAGAGGAAGTAGATGAACAGAGTAAAAGTAGGCCGCTTCCCTTTTTTCTCTTTCTATTTGTCCCATTACTTCTGGCTCAACTCCTCATAGGAAGACAGTTTATGTCCAGGCCAGTCCATTTTGTCACTGGAGTAAACAGAGGAAGCTTCACATGGCTTTCTTGCCCTTTGAGTACAAAAGACTCTAACCTCTTTCTCCTAGGGCTTTGGCATGCACGGATATCCTGAATACTCCCATCAGATACAAAAAAGGCCTCACACTGCCATAGCCAGGTGTATATGTATAAGCACACACATGCATGAAATGCAGAAGTCTGGGGCTATACCTCTATGCCAGCAGAAGAGGATTACCTGTAAATGAACAGTTTCCCTCTTTACTTTCTTGTGCTGAGCTAGGCTAACTGTCTCCTGGCTCCAGATTAATTTTCCTTACATGTTAATCTATGCCTTTAATGTGACAGGGAGGCTTATGTATATGATACAATTCAATACAATGATACAACAAGAAAGGATACATAGTGAAGACAGTTACTTGGTGTAGTTCACTTCATTGACAACTGATTTATCCAACAGGAAGATGATTCTGATTGTGGAGGAGGGACCTGCCTGAGCCCATGTCTTTGGCCAATGCTCGGGCTCCAACTGCTGTTGCTGTGGCACATCACATCTTTACAACACTCATGACCCCGACACACACACACACACACACACACACACACACACACACACACACACACACACACAAACTCATACATTTACACCCTGATCATCATCTCATTTCACATGAGGTCAGAAGACACTCCAGTTAGTTATGCCATCCAGGATGTATGCAGAATATTTGCAACAAGATTTTTTTTTATGACCAGCATTTCCATCTTCCAATGCCAAAGGGTGCTCACTCATTTCCTCCTTGTCATTTTCAAAAATAGAGACACATTTACTGTGCTCAGCTGCATTCATTTCCATGATATACTCCTTAATACTCTCCTATGGTGCAACAGTAAGAGCTAACCAAACCCTTTAATTCTGCCTCATTTGTTTGTCTAATTTATCTAGTGAAGAGTTGTCCCACTATGCCAACTAAATACCTTTCAAAGACTGTATGTTCACTGACAGCGTTGATTTGTGCAGTTGTCAATATTGTTTGTTGCTTATTATAATTATTGCTTATGAATCATTATGCTGTAATGATTGTTTATTTTGAAGACCCATGCAACTACAGTATAAAGAATATCCCTTTTGTTTGAGTGTATTTGAAATGTACTGTACCTATCTACTTATCTATTTTTTTTTGTATTCCAAACAAGCATTTCGTGACAAGCTAGGTGTTGTATCGTAGCGGCATGTGCTCTGTACAGAGCTAAAGACAACACTAATACTCTGACACCAAAGCTTCACAGACAGTACCAAGGAGCACAGATACACACAAACCTACTATAGAAAATCTGCAGCCTGAGTTGATTTTAAGAGACTCCTCAGATGTGGGTTTACATCAGTATTCTAGTTACAATGGTAGCAAGATAGATAGATAACTCAGTGAGAAAAAGGGAGGTCAGAGAGGGCCCACCTGAATCAAAATCTATTGGGATATTATAATTTCACACACGTTTGTTCTTGGTCTGACAGCTTCGGCCGTCTTCAATTTGATGCATCGAATTCCCAGTGCCTAAATAGTAGCTCAAACAGCAATGCATCAGAGTCGTATTCTTACCATGTACCCTTTTATGCTAATCCTTGCTGCGATATAGCAGAGAGGGAAGTGACATGTTGTGAAGTGGGCCAAATCTGCTGCAGTGAGTCTAATTTATGTGGCCCCAACAACAGTAGAAGCAACTGGTGATTTTGATTACGGGGAGAGTAATATCAATTTTCTCCACACTCAAAAACAAAACTAAACCAGACTTGAGCTTGCGTTCCAACACCTCTATTAGTCCTGTTTCTATTCCCTTTCTGGATCGCCAGACTCAGGAGCCAAGATGACTTGTGAATGAAATCAGCATATCAAAATGACTGTTTCTTTGTTTTGTTCTCTGTGCTGTTCCCCTCCTTATGCTTGTTTCCTCTTTGTGTTGCTCTGTAAGTGCTGTGAAGCAGACACCGAGGGCTCGGTGATGAAATGCTGCAATGTCATGGGATGAGCTTGTTCTGTTTGAATGCTGTCTGTGCCGATGGTCAGCATCATGGCATGCTGGAGAGAACTTTGAGATTACACTAACAGTTGCATAGCCATAAACATCACACATCAGTTTTGTTGTTTCTTTCTGCTATTTTACCAGTTAAGGAGTTCTCCCCACCTTGCCTTCATGGTGACCTTTTGGTACTGAGTGGTCAGGTTATGCCTGTCTTATCAAAGTTGTGTGTTGGTTTCTGTTTTACCCTGGGGGTCTATGTGCAGGCATGTGTGTGTTCCTCCGATATGATTGTGCTTTAATACTGTACATGAATTACTCTTTTTGTGGAACTTGACTAGCCTGAATAAATTTTGTATACATTTGTACACTAATACTATTTAATGTATAAAAGAGAAAATGAAAGAAAAGAAAAATGTTTATAATATGGTGTTGATTATTGTAAAAATATAATATATTCACAGTAAAAGTGTTGTATTGTTATGACCTGAGGTGCTCCTTTTTTAATGTTGTCACATTTGGCCACATTTTGCTTTGGCTCCACTGGGAGCAGACCAAACATGTCATCCTTCCTGCAGAGAGAGGCAGCTGTTGAAAAGGGGAAGAACATCTGGATCCGTGTTTCACAGTGTCTGTGTTTATGTATGTGTATGAATTAAAAGTGTGGGTGATTGTCCAATACCCCTGTACATTCTGATAGTTTTTCACTGCCTAGTAATATCAAATAATTACAAAAAATAGGAGTAAGGTGTAATGTGTCATAAGCCTGAACAGTAGAATTTCACTCATATTCTCTTCAGTTAAACATGTCAAAGGCCTGTGTGCTTGGGTGTAGTCAGTTATGGGCTACCTTGCATCCATAACTATGTCCGACAGTGATGTCTCAGTGTCCTGGTACACCCTGTGCTACATTTCTACATCGCTGCAGGATTGCAAGAAAGATAGGAACTTCAAGGGAACTTAAGTTACCCTTTAAAGTCAGTTATTAATATAAGTAGGTGCTTACTGCTGAGAGTTAAAGAAATGGAATGGAAATGTGGAAATGGTTGCAGGTTCAAAGAATTTTTGTCTGTATATTATATAAAATTTGTTTCGAACAATGTCATTTTAAACAATTTTAGTGCAAATTCAGTGAAAAAACACATTTTGACTCACACATTTATGTATCCATTACATACACATGTTAATTTAGAGTAAAAAGGGCCCCCCAGGAGAATATTATCTAATTGTCTTTTTTTTTTTTAATCCATAAACCAGAAATTTCCTGTTTGCTGAGTTCCTGGAGTACAAACGGGTACGCAGACACAAGCGTTTACACATACAGTTCCCTCCAAATGAAAACTGCATGTATAGTGACACAGCAGTGTCCCAGTAAGTCCTGACTGAGGACTTCTCCCTGTGTTTCTAATTTAGAGAAGACTCTGGAAACATTATTGACTCAGACAGCTCTGCCATCTCCTGCCTGAGGCAGCAGTTGGAAAGCCAGATGCTAACACCAGAGTTTCAGAAAAGTCGTAAATAATGTGTGCTTCACGTAATGGTATTTGTGTTTATCTGATGGTAATCAATATGGCCACAGTTTGGGATGGATAGTATAAAGAAATTTGTTTTTCTTAGAGATGTGTCAGACTGGGAGGTCTTTGTATGTGTGCTATGTAGCGTTAATCTAGAAGGGAGGTTGTAACGGGATACTCTTGTAAATGGGGACGAGGTCGTACCCTTTAACATGCCTGGCTTAAGAAGTTACAGACGCAGGAAAAAGCAAGTTCTACAGCTCTTTTCAATTTTGTTATTTGGAAGACAAAAAAACACAATAACAACATGAATTATCGGGTAAAAATAAAAAAGTTGCATTCTTAAAGAGTTTTTAAAAATCATTGGATTTTAATTTTTTTGGCTTATAGTTCTAGGCATTGATCATCCTAATTATGACAATTTAATTTAATTTCTCATGTACAGGGTCTCAGTGGCTGTGCTAATTCCTGCTTTGCTGAGTCAATTCAGCACATCCAGCAACTTCCCTTTTGTCTCTTTTCTTTTTTTATTTCATAATTCCTTTGTTAGATTGTTGACACATAAAGTAGCCAAACAGGGTGGGGGATGATGGGATAGAGACCAAAATTAAACTATGGGATCAGAGATATAGCATGTGTCTTAGATTGGTGGCCAAACACAAAACAAGTCCACGTTTTTATCATGTTATTTAAACATAACGTGATAAGACATTGTTTGGAAAAAATAGTAAAGTTGAACATAATAAGTATAATAATGATAACAATAACACAAGTTACTACTTAATCTGTCTGTAGAACTTCAGTTTTTTTCTACTTTTAACATTTTATGATATATTTTTTAATCTTCTTTGACTTGCCAAATTTGCAGTACTACTACTGTGTGCATTCACAGAGTTGCAATCGCAATATCTAAATGAATGATTTACATAATGGGGTTAAATCAGGGATTTGTTTAAAACTTGTCTTATAGGAAAAATCCATTATAACTTCTTTTCAGTCAAGATGTTGATGCAATTGTTCTGGCATTGTGGTGATGTCAAACAGAACAACGGCTGATACAATAGAGGCATTTTAACTTGAGTGACAGCTGTTAAAAAAAATGAAAAAACACCATTACCAAATATACCTTTTAAATCACAGTTCTGATGTTTTTGTACCACAGCATCTTTTGTGTTCAACCAATGCCAGTACTTGTGCAAAACACCATGAGTATTAGGTTCCCCAAAGAAGAGCATTTCACCCAGTCTAAAGCTGGAACTGTATGACTCAGTAATGGTTAAGTTAAAGTCTGAGAGTGGCTTTTTGGGTTTGTTCCACTAATTGCAGGAAGTGACACACGAGAGTGATGCTGCATCAACAACATGACCCTGTGACTGGATCTGCAAGGATCAGCATTAGTAAATCCCTCTAAAGTTCATTAACATCATTTTGATAGTAATATAGCATCCATTTGCGTCAACATTTACCAGCAAATGCCATTTTTGGAACAGAACTGTAACTCAGTGACACTTTGATTCTATCATTAGCTCTATAGTTAGCCCCAACACTCTCAGTAGCCTCTGAGGTCATGACTCTCTTGGGGCAGTCAACTCAAGCCTGAATAAACTTCCCCGAATCTGGTAACTATAATCTGGTTTACATCAGTTACATCAGCTGCAACATTTTTAATTGGCGCTGTATTTTTAAAAAATATTATTATTAGAAATGTACTTCCAGTAAGTTGTGACAGAGAGGTCACAGTTTTCCGTCACCATAAAAACATCAGGCAAGGGCATCAGGGTCACTAAGGTTCTGTAGCGGAGCTCTGACATCCTGTAAAAAAGCTAAATCCATCCCTTTGGGTGCACTGAAGTCTTGCAGTATTGTCAATGACTGGTGCCTGAGTGTTTGGGAACATCTGCATGTTTTCCTGTGAGAGGGAAACTCTTTCTCTCCAGGCTTGGATCAAACAGTACTTGCATATAAATCTTTATGTTTTTACTAACTATTATTGGAACTCTGAATGGCTTTTGATTGCCACAAAAGGAAAACACAGATAGCGTCAAATAAGTTGTTAATCACAGAAAAGGATTCTAAATAGGCTTCAGATATTTTCCTGCAATTGTTCAAAGTTTTGGCACCTGTTCTGAACCCCCACCCAATCTGGCAACAACATAAACCAAAGAAAAACTATATATGCAAAATGGAAAGAGAGAGCGAGAGAGAGAGGGTGTTAGACAAACTGCGGTTTGGAAAGACCACCAAACACACGTTTGGCATGGTTTATCAGGAAATGCCACAGGCTTTTCCAAACCAATAAACATGACCACACACTTGTCTGTTCTCACTACCCTTGTTTTTTTCTTTCTCCTCTTCTCAGTTGGTAAGCATGCCATGTGTGCTTCTGAGTATGTGCGTGTGTCTGTGCGCTTAGTGTGACTGGCAGGCATGACGCTGGAAAAGTCTGTCCAGGTGAGTGGTCTCAACGGGACACATACCATTCCAGCCCAGATTGGGGCTTGATTTGTGGATTTTCTCTGTCTCCAGGGCTGGGTCTAGAGTACATTAACTGGTAACATGAGGTGTTAGATTTGTGGGAGGCATAAGTATTCACTAAAGTTAAGGGGTATAAGGGTTAGTATTACTTAATAATCAGGTTAGTAACAGTGTTTGTTTGACTTTTGTGTAGTTTTCTATGGCCCACACGTGCTCACAAAACCAAGGAAATGCAAAAGGAAACGAGGAGAAAAGGAGCTCAGCTAAGAGGGGTGCAGTGGTAAAAGTTTAGCAGCTGTCTGCCTAAAGACCTCACAGAGCATGAGTGTGTGTCTGTGTTGCATGCGTGTTTTTGTGTGCCTTTGTGCTTCAAGTTACCTGTGTGCGTGTCTGGTGAATCACTCAGGTGGGCTATGAAAATCCCAGGCTGCGTGCAGTCAATCCCGCCCCCCGCGCCATGTTCACCATCAACACGTTAATTACACGTATGAGGTCTGACACAGACACATGTGGGATGAAATGTACCTGCTGCCCCGTAGCAGCTTTTCATCCCCCACCTCCATTCTTTAATTTTACCGACCTCTCTCCCCCGTGTGTCTCCACTTGTACATGAGTCATGCGGGGGTAAATTAGCAGTGAGCACAGACAACACAAGATGACTGTTAACAGATGTGTAAGAAATGAGGAAACACAGGTTTGGCCACTACTTTAAGACCTGCTCACCCCTTTCCCCTTGTCCTCGGGCAGTGTTTGGTTTCCTAACTTGGCTGTATGTTTTGTGACCACGCAGTACTTATTCTTTTGTAGTTTCAGATGGTTGAAATTTTAAACAGTGTTTCAGTTGCAGCTTAATTCCAGGTTTTGAATGGTCTCTTTGTGTGCAACTGAAATTTGTATAAAAATTTCTTGGTATTAGATACCTTAAGTGATTACAGTGGATCTTCTAGTGGACTTCAATTAATTGTGAGTGGACCCAAATTTTATTTTGAAAACTTCTAAATTTCAAGGTGTAATGGAAATGGAGGAAACTGTAACGACATCTATAGACCACTATGTTCAGGAAGGTTATTTCAGAAACACACTTTTGTATCTAAAAGCAAGACAATAGCACAAAATAGTCCTTCCTTTACAAAACATGCTGTTGTGTAAACATGACCTATTTGTATGTATTTTCCAGCTTGTGTCGGTGTTGTGCACTTTCGAGTGACTGTCATCTACCGTCAAAGGGCCATGAATAGCGTGTCTGTGTGGGATGTTGATGTGTTTGCACGACACACTTCATGTGTAGCATGCTAAAGGATGTGTTATTTAAACAGTTATGGTTTGTTTGGATATACAAACTTACCAGGCCATTTTGTCCATGAATTGTTCCAAGGTTCTGTCTCAAATGTTCACATCAACACCCATAAACACGGCAGGAGGGCCAGACAAAGGGCTGAATGAGGACTGTGCATTGAACTGGACATGTTCTCCTGAACAGAAGTGGTTTGTGTGCCTTAAGACTCAATGTCTCACATAATAAGAATTATCTTGTCAAAGTCTGTGAGCTTGAAAAGTTGCTGTCGATAAAATGACTACAGAAACATAATATTCACGTTTAGCTCACAAAATGTTGTCTCTTGTGGAGAGTGAAATCACTTTTTGCAGAAAAAATCCGTTGAAGTTTCCAAGACAAGTCTGCAGACATGACAACTTTGTTAAATGTATAAATGATTCAGCACTTCAAAGATGAGTCATCAGTAAAACTTTGCTCTCTGCTCTCTGTAATCGATAGAGCAAGTTTTAGTATGTCAGTGGCAATGACAAAAGCAGTTGTTCGCTGCTAGGGAGTGATTTATCCGAGAGTGAAATCAATGGCATATTGAGTGCTTTATTTTGGTTTGGGTCTGCTGATCCTCTTTAAAGCTATTTTTGGAGCTGTGATGGTGACTCAAGTCTGCTAATGTGCATGCATGATAATGTTTTAAATATCCAATTTTACATTTCTGTCTGCTGCCCAGTCTCCAACTTTCTTCCATTGCCTGAAAAAATCTGATGATATATGACTTGAAGGCAGACCGCAGAGCAGAAATGAATACAGAAAAGTGGTTTTACACATGTTTCATTTGAGAAGCTATATTTTTAAACTGTTTGTATGGACAGACTGTGTTTTTGTACATGTAGTTTATCTGTACTACCCAACTGTCAACAGATCTCAATTACAAGTAGTGACTGCAGTCGCATATACTCTACTGACAACAGGAAGTGTGTGTTTGCTTAATGGAGAATCTCTTGACACATTATCTGTGTTTACAGCTTCCATCCACACTACTGTCATCACTAACCCCAACACACACTCTCTCTCTCTCACACACACACACACACACACACACACACAAACAAACAATCCCCAAATGTCTTTCTTTTCTCATTAGCGTGGAATACCTGAGCCGCCTCTGCCCTGTACTCCCACACTTTATCTCCAGGAGTCCCTCTCTGCTTTCCATACACCATCCCCCCATCTCATTCAAACTATCATACGTTCTGTCCCCTGTTCCTGTCATCTCTTCTTTCCATTTTCCATTTTGCTCCATCTCTTGTACATAAGGTCATATGGACACAATCTGGAAGAGAGGCTGGAAGGATTAGAGGTCACAATGAGGTCCAGTTAATTTGCTGCAGCTGAAAGCTTGTGCGTACTGTATACACGCATACATACATACACATATATTCACAGAGAAATAATAGTATGTGACACAATGCACACATTGCAACTTCCAAACAAATCTGGAGGAAGTCTATTAATACTCCACAAATATGCACTGAGACAGACCAGCCTTCAGTACACAGGACTGTATTGTACCTCCCGGCTATAGTGCTCTTCATCTAGACTCTCTATGCATCAACTTATTCATTCTCCATATCATCGCCATCACACAGTGAACTTCCTGCCTCCATTACCAGCTGCATGAAGATATGAAGTTTCTGGCAGTAACCAAGCACAGATGTGAGGAGTCTTGAATGGTGACGGCACTCATAGCCTACGAGTGAGGCAGTGGGCTACTGGGTCTCTCTAATTTCCATCTTCTAGCAGAGGCCCTGACTCTCAGACACACAGAAAACACCCACCAGATTCCTGCTACAAGAGTCAGTAATGAGATTGTGGCAACGAGGGGCTTTTCTGTTTGAAGAGCTCAAACTGGTGAAGGTTATCCTCTCATCTGCTGCTCATTATGTGTGAGCATGCATGTTTGTCAATGTGCCTGTGCGTCATTAATAGATTGTAGGAGATTGGGGGAAAAAGCGTCTGAATGCATGTTCGCCTGCAAGACAGAGAGTATGTGTGGTTTTGTTGCATGTGTATGGAGATTAGGGAAGGAAGGTCGAGGTGGAGGGGGAAAAAAGACAGACAAGGAGATCTGGAGTGAAAGCATCTGACTCATGGCTGGTTGTTTATAATTGCGAATGACTCTGTGGTCTTCTCAGGAAACCGCAGGAGCATTACTCACTGAGCCAGAGAGAAGATAGCGCAGGAGTCTGCCTCCTCCTACATGTTTATCCATCTATTCCTCTGTTTTGTTTTGCGCACATGGTGTGAGTTTAAAGGAAATACGGGGAATCCCCCATGATGCAGCACCTCTCAATCTACAATTGTGATAACTGTTGTGATTTCTATTTACCGTGAACCCCATCGGATTGTCTCAGGAGAACAGGAGCACCACTCTGTGGCTGCTGCATCGGAGTTGTTTCGAGAAAAATGCTAAGGCCAGCTAAGTATCATGTCTCCTATCTAACGCTGTCATCGCTGGAAATAGAGATGACACTCAGGAGACAGATTGGGATGTCTTGTACTGAACCACATGCCCCACCCCACCCCCACCGCTAACTTCACTCCTTATCTGACACAGGAGGGAAGAAGGAAAGTAGCACAAACAAACCCCCCTCTTTTACATCCACACTGAGTTTCCCATCAGTGACAAGTGGCTGCCAATACCTGGGTCATTTTGTCATTGCATACTGTGCTTCGTGGTGATCTTGAAAAATAATATTAATAAAAGGTAGGATGATTGACTGGGATGGTGCTGTGTGACAGAGACACAGAATGAGGTGAATGAATAAACTTTAGTATTCATCTTATTTTCCCTCAGGGACACACAGTGCATGGCTCAGTCAGATGTGTCCATAGGTGTATACTCTGCAGTATCCCCTCAGTATTTTGTAAAATTTTAAAATCTGTTAGTAGTATTCATTTATCAAGACAAGCTTTCCCGTTGGTGCTTAAAAGTTTTCAACCAAAATTAATTGTGGATGCTTTTCCAACAAGCTTTTATTCGACAAGCAGTGACATGCGATCTTTTGTACAAATGTTTTTTTTCTACTGCCTCAATAACTGTCCTAGAAAAAAAATCTTGTTGATGGAGTCTGAATGCAAGAAAAAATGAAAATATGAATGCGAAATGATACTCAACATTGTCAGTGAAGCTTTGGAGATGCTGCGTTTAAAACTGTCAACCCAATAAATGAAACAGAAAATAAAAGAGGTTTGAGGTTTGATTGGGAGACGGGAAGACAGAGAAAAATACAAAAGAAAGGGAGGGAGAGAGAGATAAAGTCACACACACACGCACAGACGGGGGGGCGAGGAAGTACTTAGAGAGGAGACGCATCATCTGTGCAGTGGTGGAGGCATCCTCTCCAGTCCGACATCACACAGTGCGAAGCAGCATTTTTCTAAAATTGTTTCTGAAACTGTGTGACGCAGCGATGTGGATTTACAGGCTCATTTTCGGACTCTTCGTCGTTTTTTGTTCTGGTAAGTTTTGGGCGACAACTATTTAGAGATGCTCAAATTGCTGCCTATCGTCCGGCACTGGGCTGAAGCTGATGTCTGGTTTGCGCTCCACAAATAACAAGAATGACAAACACGGAGTTACGACTGGTTTTATCTACAACTTTTTTATGTACGCAAAATTATGACAGTAACACTGCAGTGTTTAGTCTTTGTAGTGCATGGAGTAGTGTTTTTTTAAACTCATCGGAAACCCCTAGTGATTTTCGCATCTATTTCTAACAAGATAGTGGAGGTTCAGTGATTTGTTTCCTTTTCCTAAAGGAATAACCAGCTTTTGGACAGAGATGGAAACGACGCTGCTTTCATTGCAACCGCGCATTTCATCACAATGGGACACATGAAGACATAGGTTGTTAGAGTGGATCAGGGACAAATCAGTTCTATGATAAAGTGACAAACCCGCAAAATGACCCATATTAAAATCAAATTAGTGAATCAGTCATCCAATATGGTGCCAACAGAGCGCGATTTCGCGACTCATTGCTCCTAGGCGCACATGCACAGAAGCTGCCGAGCCGGTGAAGTCAAGTTGAGGATTTGGACAAACATGATCCTCAGGTTGCTGGTCACCACATGCCCAGAAAACCCAAACAACTGAATCTGAATGCATCCAGTCTGATGCCTGATGTCAGTTGTTTCCATAATTCCGGGAATCGGTAGGTTTGAAGGCACCATTCCAGCAGAAACACAACATGATTTGATTTTGTATTTCTGTGCTGATGAAAGCTCGAGTGGAGTGAAGTGGATATCGGCAGAGTTGAAAAAGGTGGGAGGAGGAGGTGGCACGTGTTTTCCTTTAAAATGAAAACGTCTAGCTAGTAGATAACAAGCAGAGAACAAGTACAACTAAGGCACTGATTCCCCTCACTGTGTGTGTGTGTGTGTGTGTGTGTGTGTGTGTGTGCGCGCGCGAGAGAGAGAGAGAGCGAGTCAGCATTGGTTTTCACTGGGGGAACAGACTAATTATCACATTGCAATGCTGTTGCCCAGTGTTATCGGTCTGACTGGATTCATAAGCAAATCATCCACAGTCCCAGTAAATGGTTTGCTGGTGTCCATGCTTAATAATGAAAAATAATTAAAACAAAGTAAAACAAAGTGTGAGCAGACCAACTTTCCTGGAGTAAGGATGAGCCTTAAGCCTTGGGGCAGAATAGACAATCAACAGCTTGTGCTCTTACCTTGTCTTGAGAAATACATAGCTTTAATTTATACTGCGTGTGCCTGTGTCGTCTAAATGTACAGTAAACACTACTGATGGTCACATTATGTAACTGTGTGTCAGAGGGCAGACGGAACGCACTCCAGGACTATCAGAAGACTGATGGAGTCCTACTGGTTGTCGTGTCTCCTGATTCCTCCCACCTGACCAAAACAAGGAAGCTGAGCATTGCCAGGTGTGCTAAATCCTGCAGCCGCAACAAAAGGCTCCCCTTCACCTGCAGGTATGGTAAAATGGTGGTTTCTCAACTTTCATAATTATGCTTCTCAAAGGTGTTATCCATTGTTGTCTGTGTGGTCGGGCAGGACCCCTAACTGCTTTGCATACTCGTGTTATAGCTGTTTTAATTGCTCTGGATTGCTTCTTGCTGCAAGATGTTAAAGAAAACTGACCATCGTGCCCTTCACTCATCCCCATTCTCTCTGTCTCCTTTTCTTTCCTCCTTATTCTCTAGAGCGTTCCTCTATGATCATAAAAACAGGAAATGCCAGTGGCTGTCATTTGACAGGAACTCACTAGGAGCTCAGAGCCAGCAGGACTTCAACTACCAACTCTATCAAAAGAAAGGTGCCCTCTACTTTTGTACCTCATCTCTCTACCTGCTGACACCAAAGCAGTGTCTTCATGTCACCATATCTTCCATCAGAGAAGAAAACAAACTTCTTTACAGCGTCTCACTTCTAATCAGCATCCCTTGTGCAGTCTATAGTATATTCTCTTTGTTGCTTTACAGTATGTTTGCAAGTTTTATAACCATATCCACTTTTTCCAGAGTGGTTTATGGTTTAGCTTTGTAATGATGGCAGTCCTCAAGAGGAAGATGAGGAAGGGCAAGGACCATTGTCGTGTTTATTGTGTTGTAGTACATTATGGTTCATTTTCTGTCATTAAGCAGTGTTTGTGTAAACAATGGAAACCCCCCGCCCAACTCGACTCGGACTGACCACAACGGTGAACATGCAAGCTGTGTAAACCATTTAATTTTATCCAAAGGCTTTTCAGAAGATTAGGAAAACAGATATGGATTTTGGCATTGTCATGTCCTTGTTAAGCTTCAGTGTTGTAGCATCTCCTCCTGAACATCTCCCTCCATCTGTTTTCTTCATCATCCACAGTGCCTCTGAGTAAAAACCCCTCTCAGGTTGTTGGCTCATCACACTTACTCACTTTCTTGTACTGTTATTTTGTATCTCCCCTCACTCTTGCTCTCTCTCTCTTTTTCAGACTATGTTAGAGAGTGCATTGTGGGTACGGGTCAGAGCTACAGGGGGCGGAGGTCAGTGACAGTGAGCGGGATCCATTGCCAGGCCTGGGCCTCTCCCATTCCTCATGAACATACGTAAGATTCTACACAATGCTAAACAGAGCAGTGTTAAACCTGCTTTTTACTGTTGGTGTTGGCCTGTAAATGATGCAATTAGGTAGTAGCTTGAGGCCAGTCTGTATGTCTTTGTATGTGTATATGAGTATGACATATTGAGGGTTGATTAGGCTCCTGGGAGCAGTCATTCATCAGACCTGACCTCAGTTTAACGCTTTACAGAGTCACAGATCATTTCCTGCTGTGGCTCTACTGTTTATCAGGGAGTGTGCACATATGTGTGTCTTTTACTGGGATTAGAATCATATCTAATTGGTGGCCTTTGGTTAAGCTCTAGGGTACACCCCCCAGATAAAATCCATTTTCCAAAATGCAGGAATACTTTCTGATAGGTTGTAACATCTAATAAATATGTAGTTTATGTTAATTGAAAAAAACAATATGGTCTCTGAAACTTGACATATGCTGCTTATTCTTTTGACGGTAGGTGGGTGGGGGTGGAGGGGTGCATGATTACTACGATAAAACACCAAAAACCTCTCTTCTACTCTGGCTATGTTTGCAGTCCAATATTTTCTATCAAAGGGAAATCACTGGAAAAATAAATGTGAGCAGAACTGAAGAGAACAGAAAACACAGAAAAAGTGTATTATCGACTGTCATTTGCCGACAATTTATAACTATTAGTGAACTGTATATTCATGCACCTCATCTTCGACCTTTATATGAATCTCGTAACTCTCACTTCTCCTCGGAGGTATAAAATGACTCTGAAGGGCTTTGTAGTGACTTGTCACTGCAGCAGACAAATCAAAGAGGACAGTGTACAGTTGTGCCTCCAGTGAACCTGCTTTGTCAGACTGCTGTGAATGTCTCTGCAGTTCAGGTAATTAAAACCAGGCACTTTGTATATTTTATCAGTCGGCTTACAGACATGGGGAACTCTGACATACACCAAAACACTTATACCCCCCCCCCCACACACACACACACTAAAACTAATTGCATTTTGTATCAGTAAAAGGTTTCTACTCTCTTTGATTGCCCTGCAAAGGCCTTTTCATTTCTGTCCCTGTCATTACCCACTCCACTGAAAGTCTACTTAAGACCTTTATCTTTTCATCATAATGTGGAAAACCAAAACTTGACTCAGATATTACACTATATCTATGAGCCGCCTGGTGACCAAAGCCATGTGCACGCCTGATGTCGAATGTGTGAGTCATTTGTCAGTGTGCTCAAGCTACTTTCAGTATTGCCTCATGGAAAAGCTTCCACAAACAACGTGTTTTCTCTAATCAACAACATCATGTCATCAATGGTTTGATCCTGTATCCCAGACATCAGTTACTTTTGCGCTTGTTAATTTCCACTGTTCATGTCTACAGGCAGGTCTTACGCATCAGAGTTAGGCAGCAGCTGTCTTATTAATGAGTAAAGGATTTGTCATTCTGTCAGAGATTTAAAAATGGACAACAGAAACTGTGGCCTTGGGTGTTTTAATGTGTGTATTTTTTTTTTCCAAAAGAGGCCAACTGGCAACTGGTCCGGTACATGTGTCTGTTTGTGTAACTGCGGCTCTGCTTCTGACAGATTCATGTCTAAGAGGTTCAGGAAGAAGGACCTCAGAGAAAATTACTGTCGCAACCCAGACAACTCCACTGTTGGCCCGTGGTGCTTTACCACTGATCCCCGGCCTCACCTCAGACACCAGGAGTGTGGAATACCACAGTGTTCACAGGGTAGGTTACACACACACAAAATATTTCTGTATATATACGTATGAGTAGACATTCATCTTAAGATAATGCCCATTCCACATTGCAAATTGCCTCACCAATTGAGGCTTGATAGTCTGAAATGAGCTGCAGCAAATTAGGCAATCACACAGTACCTTGGACTACACAACCCCAGCTCTAACAGTGCTCCACTTTACAGCTGTGCTTATATATGTGTGTGGGGGTGCACAGGTTTTCTTTATTTACTGAGGGCCAGCTGCAACTGTTTCCAGGTGTGTGGTTCAGTTTATGCTGTCCTCTCTCATTCTGTCAGCTTCAGGTTTTGCAAATGGTTTGAACCTAAAGAGGCTGGTGCTAGAATGTAAGAGATTATTAATCCCACTGTTGTCTCCTATACATACATTTATCAGCTATTTTATATTCCTATGGTGCACATCGAGGAAAATTGTTGAGTTTGAGTTATGAGTCTGTATAAATAAAACTTTGATATTTATCCGGCTATGATGAGAGAGAAGCACTTTCCCACCAATGTTTTAGCCTCTTTGTTATATCACACAATATTACTGTCAGACACTGATGTCTCCCTGAAGAAAGGGATGATAATGACCTCTGTTATCTAATCCTTGGGGATTCATGCCGTCAGAGGGGCTGTTTCCTCTGCATGTATGATGCTGGATCACATTAATGAGGAACCAGGCTGTGGTTCGATAACACAGGACGGGAACCCCTCTTGCTCTCCAACTCACATATGGTGTCCCACTGGGTTATCACAAGTTGTAAAACAGAGATAATGGGTTTTTATTTTGATGAAAAGCCTGCATTCCTTCACAAGAAAATGACTGGAAGGGTTTCTTCCAGAAATTAGCTAGTCGTAATAGGAAACATACACACAGACAAGAAAACATGTCGTGCGCAAGCACACATTCATATGCAGCCAATGGTATTAAATGTGCTCTGTCATGACAGCAGTAGACTCATAAACATCTGTTTCTAATCTGCATGCTCTCTCTTGTTTACACTAGACAGTGTGTACTACTCCCCATGCAGCAAATGGTGCGCTCTCTGCATCAAAGAGTGCCACGCCTTTATTAGTGTGACATATATGTGCTTCCATACATCAAGTGTATGTGCACATAATGTCTGGATTTAAGGTAGATCTATTACAAAATATGGCATTAATATTGAATCCTGTGACCTAAAATGTACTAAATTGGCTGATCCACTTTGTTCAAGTTTATTGCTTTGTCAACCCATGGCTTTAATACTAAATTTATCAGGATTTATTTTTATTCTGTGCTCTGTCTCATTGTGAAAGCTAACCCCACTGCTAATAGTTTGAGCCTGTCTTGCTCTAAACTATGCTCTGTGTGTGTGTGTGTGTGTGTGTGGTTTCATAGTGGAGTGTATGAACTGTAATGGGGAAGATTACAGAGGACCAATGGACCACACAGAGAGTGGAAAGGAATGCCAGCGCTGGGACCTGGCTGAACCACACAAACACCTATACAACACCAAGAGGTGACACACACACACACACACACACACACACACAAACCCTCATCTGCATCAATCTGCATCATGCTTAATTGTGCCTGCTCAATCACACTTAAGCCCACACACATGGAAACACATAATGTAAAAAATAAAGCCTGAGAATATTTTATGTAACAGTACAGTCAGAGAACAATTCATTGTGGTTGTGGTGCACTAACTCTTGAGATGAAGCTATTTGGAGTCAGCCAGTGTGCCTTTTCCTAAAGGAATGCCATCAGAATCCTGTGTGCAATTTTGTGTTTTTAGTTACGCGATGCTGGGAAAACTCTTCACTCTTGACTTAATTGGCCCAAATTCCTTTAAACTCTCAGTAGATTATAAGGCAGACTCGTGTCCAGCCATGAGATAAGCTTATACAAATTTTCAGGAGGCCATATATTTTAGTCTGTATTCAAATTTCTTACATGTTCTTTTTTTGTGCGTGTGTGTGTGTGTGTGCGTGCATGGCGTCCATGACTGGAGAGTGTTCCAGCTTGTCGGATGGCAGGTGGTCTGGATTAGTGGGGGCTCGTTAACACATCTTTAATCATCCCAGTGTTTGTGTAAACGAGGTCCCAGACTGCTCATAGCGCTAATGTAATGAGAGGGTCCCACAGCCTGATGCAGCACGCCTGGAGGCTGCAGGCCTGGAGGGATGTGGGACTTTGGGATGACTTACTGTACAACCACCTGCAGTGGTGAAGCTTATTATCATCCTGAGCTCTGAGCAGATTCACAGATGGAGCCCCTGCACCATTCCAGTTATTAATGCTTCAGTTGCATGCAATGGTGAAATATCTCTCTGCTTCTATCCTGTTCTCATAAGGATTCAGTAGGAAAATTGAAATATGAATCTCTTTTCAGGTACCTCTGGGTTTTAGGAATAATGTGACAATTAGTCATTTTTGTCAAAATTACTTAAATCAAGCCAGAGAGTTGTGCCGTGGGTCACACAAAAGTGTGATTTTCTGCTAAGCTTATTCACTCTTCTGTAGCGTTTGTCTATACACTGAGGTTATACAGTATTGTACAACATGTTTTGTATTAGGTACCCTGACACGGGCCTGGATGATAACTACTGTAGGAATCCAGATGGACGCCACAGACCCTGGTGCTTTACCACAGACCCAAACACACCCTGGGAGTACTGCAACATCAAAGTTTGTGGTAAGCATGTATAGATGTTTGTTTGTATGTGTGTTTAAAATGCATAAGCATTTGTCACGCATGCTAAATGGTGGTATATATATATCTGTGCATGGGTATATGTGTGTGATTGTGTGATTTACCGCACAAGAATTTACAACTCTCTCAACCATTCATTTCACCACTCCTCCCCTTCTCTTCGGACGACACTATTGAAAACACACAAGCAGACCGACGTGAATGCACAAACACACATACAAAGTTTCAGATCTTAGGCTTAGCTTTCTGTTATGTCTTCTCTAATAACCAGAATGTTTATTTTCCCCCCTGCACCACTGGCCTGCTGTTTATTGTTCTATGCCAGTTCTTACGTGTCGTGGTCAGACTGCACAGGGCTCAGATACTGCTCCACATTAACTTCCTGTCACACACACAGACACTACACAAGGGTCATGCACACTACAAGCAGATCACTTTCATTACACCTCACAGACTCAGTGAAAACTATATGATTGAGTGGGAAGATGGCCGACACATGCACCCCCCCCCCCCCAAACAAACAAACAAAACAAAACAACCCACAAAGTTATGTCTGGCATTGTGTTTGGTGTATCAATCCTCTTTAGTAAACCCCCCAAAAAACTGTATGCTCTTATTTGACCCCGCAGCCAGTGACAAGTCACTGAGACAGCCACTGTGGTCCTCAGGAACGTAAAACAGAGAGAGAGCATTGGTGTTATTGTTGGGCTCAGCTTCTTTCTCCTGAGACTGTGACTGGCCTGTTTGCCTGTTAGAATCATCAGCAGTCCTGGCACCATGTTTACTAGATGGCACTCCTCCATGTGGACCCAGTGATTCACTGTTCCCCCTTTGCTTTTTTTCCCCTCTAAAAACCATCTCCCACCCTCTGCACTCTCTCCATCTCTCTTTCTCTGATAGGGGAGTTTGTTGGGAACAGACCAAGTTTACGACCCAGTTAGCCTTAATCAAAACAAGGCAGAGAGGAGAGAGAGTGAGAGCAAGAGACCGAAAGACAAAGCATTCTTTTGTCAAGGCACTCAACTTTGTTTACTGTCACCACTAGTACATATCTATTTTTAGACATATTGTATGGGCAGAAAATGTCTGTTTTAGAGTCGCCCAGCAGCCTCATACACATTATAGGATACAGTCATGCAAAATGTTCAGGCTCATCAACTCGTGTAACTTAATGAGCAGCCATTCTGTAAAGAAAAGAAGAGCAGATAAGAGTTCATGTCTTGTTTTTCCAGTTTGGCCATATTAGCCTCATTATTCTGTAGCTCTTCTAAACATGTAGAGGAAGCAGGTGGCCAAGACATTGAGATTGTCTGAGCCATTCATCATGTCAAAGGCACTGTCCCACTGAATATTTCCTGACTGCTAAATCATTTCAAGGTCGTTATTCTTTATAAATGTTTGTACATGTACTAGAACAAGCTGATCATAACTGGATAAAGGGAAATATTTGCAATGCTCATGTTAACACTGTAAGACATGGGGGTGCAGACACATTGGGATTTTTTGACCAATTAATTTAGCCATCACTCCTGATCACAGCAAACTGTCTGTTGTGGTTTGAACCACTTGGTGTCAACAGTCAGACAATAAAATCCTGCATTGTGAGATTGTTATGACTGGAACTGGGACCTCTACATCATGTGTGTGAGTGGGTGTGATGCATTTAATTGTATTTAACTGAAAACTATCTACATATGGCAGGGAAATAGAATGAGTGGTGGTGGATAGCTGAGTGTTGTACCAATGTGTGTTACTTTAATAACGATGATCTAGTTCAACAAGGTTTCAGTCCAGTGCCTCAGTTTGTCTGAAGTTTGCCTCTATCTCCAACTCTCTCTGCAGTTCACCAGTCACTGTTTTCCAAATCTTCCCACCCACCATTTCAACCAAGTTTGGCTTTTATCAATTTCTTTGCCTTTTTCTGTGCAATTTGCAGGATAAATAAGCAAACCAAACAATTTTTTGATGGATTTCCATCACTATTGAGGTGCAATCACATGTGAAATTTAATCATGATGTGGCATTTGGGGATGTCTATTGCAACATGACTGCAACTGTTATTTTTGTGTTTTTCAATATTTACTCAGTTGTTCAAGAGTTGTATATGCTGTAGGAAACGAATAATTTAGGTTGGATGGTTTGGTGTTTTAGGTTTCAGCAATTTTAAAAGTCTGTTTCCACACTGAGGTTTTTCCATATGCATGACACCAAAAGATGCGGAGCCTTAAAACATGATATGTTTTATTTTCGACCTTTGTCACATGGATGTTATTCTTGACCAACCCTATGTCACTACCTTGCTCTTTCACAGAAACACCTCCCAAAAGTAATGTTGTTGAAACAACCAACTGCTACCAGGGCAAAGGGGAGGGTTATAGGGGTACAGTGGACATGACACCCACTGGACTCACCTGCCAACGCTGGGACTCTCAGTATCCCCATAACCACACATTCTTCCCTCAAGCCTACTCCTGCAAGTGAGTCAGACACTCACATAAGACAGCCATCCACTCACTCACCCACCTGCATGCACTTATATTTAAGCAGATTCCAAGAGGACTTTCTCCATCTTTTCCAGGGACCTGAGAGAAAACTACTGTCGGAATCCAGATGGCCAAGAATTCCCCTGGTGCTTCACTACAGACCCAAGAGTCCGCACAATGCCCTGCACCAACATCCCTCAGTGCGGCACCCAAAACAAGCCTGTCACTGGTGAGACACAATAGCTTTATCTAACACTGAAGACAGTGAGAAGCTGATATTCCCTCCATCAGCAGCAGAGAAATATTCCAAAGGAGAAATTTTCATATCTTGTGGACCTTCGCATTCACATGAGACCCTGTAACCACACATCCACGTTTACTGTGTCCCTATGGAAAACTGTAGCCCTATAGGACTGTGGGAAGGACTGACCACCATGCCTCACATAAATGAAGTCTGACAGCAGCTCAGGATTGTCAGGTCTCACTGGACAGTGAAAGATGGAGTGGATGGATTAGTGATGGATGGGATTTTTTCTGGGATAGCAAGAGATTTGGGAGTAAAAGATGTAGGTCTATGGCTGAGTACACAATTCCAAATTTCCCAAGGGATCTTAGGGGCATTTCTTTGGGAAAGTGTGGCCTTGCATGGGGATTATAAACACTCTGAGATAGTGTTGTGGTCGACCCTTGAGGGTTCAGTGTGTTTCCATATAGAAAAAAGATGCAGGGTGCCAGACAGCTTCAAAACCTTATTTATGACCCATGTTTTTCTTAGATATCGCTGTGGATTACTTAGTGTCCCCATCTTTTTTGTAATACAGCAATACTGAACGGAAAACAACTTTTGTGTTGAAGCAGGTTTATTGAAGCTGCCTGTTGTGCATGTTTTTGTTAAAAGCTTTTGTTTCCTTTTACCATGTCTCAAAAGCCTAATTTTGTTTCCTCTGTTTTTCTCTCCAAATCCAGACTGCTATGACGGGTTTGGAGAGAATTACCAAGGACAGCAGTCAAGGACGAGATCAAACCTGCCCTGTGCTCCCTGGACAGACCACAGCAACAGGTCAGCCCCTGCTACTTTTTCAACCTAATAACTTTCCCAAACTCCCCTATGATATAAAAAACAGACCTGCATCACCAATAAACTGCAGACAAGTGAGTCTGCCTAAAAAAAGAGATCAATATGTCACTCAGCTCTTGGACATGTGACCCACCAGATTGTGACATATTTTTTACGCTTCTTTTTAAAGAGCTCAGTGGGATTAAAGTAAACAGCTGATAATGAGCAGAAAACATGCAAATTTTATGGATTTCAACAGGAGAATGCATGCTTTAGAAATGAGCTCTCTGTGATACAAGGCTTATCTACGAACAACCTTGGTGTGCAGGAGAATGCGTTTGTGTTTTCAAGAACCATGTGTGGAACCTGATACATGGTGGATAGTGTGGGGAGGTGCCCTATCATTGACCTCTAGTTAAGTCTTATTGTTGTTAGTGGATCAAGTCGGGCCTCTTGTTTCTCAGAGGAGCAAACGGCTCCTGCGGGTGCCGTGACTAGCCTCTCCAGCATCTCGTAATGGCTGGAGAAGTGTTTCCCTGAAGATGACCTAACTCAGCAGGAATGGCTCCCAGTGATAACTTGGCTGGGGGATATACACTTCACACCTCACCTTTGACCCCAAACCCCTCCTTTGTAAGAACACCTCAAAGCCAGCTCCATGCCTTGGCTCCTGCCCAGGGTTAAAAGTCAGGGTTAGGGAGTCAGACTGGGGCTGGTTGTTATGCTAACTGCTGGACATACAACACACACAAACACAGATTTGAAACTCTGGACTGCTTTGATTTCGTACACAGCATCCCCCTCTCCTGTGTATCCCTTTTCTCATACAATTCTCCACCTTATCTGTTGAGGAATTCAGTGTGGGAAAGAATTTTGCTCGTGGTTTTAAATTCTTATGAGAATAACCTCATGTGTGGGATATGTCGACATGAGCGTGCATTAGGTATGTGAGTCTAGGTGGGTGCATACTGTCTCAGTGAGTAATTCCTTTGCAGATCACCTCCTTATCTTGTCCAGAGGGAGAGAGCCTACGCAGCTGTGTAGTTTGGCTATGCAGATCCTATCTTGCTAAATTTGTTCAGCTTTTACTAATAATTATAAATTGCTAGGAAAATTCTTTTTATTTCCATCAAAAGATGGATTCTGTTTAAAGGGGGGAAAAAAACATCTTTTTGTTTTGAAAATTGACTTTGGGGCTTACTGAATGTTGATAAGGGATTATCTATTGGATCTTTTGTGTTTGTATGTTTGTCCAGTGGTGAGAGGGGCATGCTGATGGCTGACCTGGAGGGAAACTACTGCAGAAACCCTGATAAAGACAAACATGGCCCCTGGTGTTACACCAACAACTCTGCTATATCCTGGGACTACTGCACCATCAAACCATGTGAGTGCACCTCCACAGATGCACACAATTGCAGACAGAGACACAGTGTCAGGGGAGAAAATCTGTGAGACTGTGCAAAATTGAAAGTTTTTCTCATATCTGGATCTAAGACTGACCTAGTGTAGATTTGTTAGCACGCTTGTCTGGTTGTCTGTCTCCACTTACACACAGGCACACTTTATTTGCAGTGTGTAGATCTGTCTACACTCAGCAGGTCAGTGTGTGTCAGAGGAGATTCACAACTCATCAGGAAGACAGGGGAGGGTTCTTTGTAACGATTCCCACATGGACCAAAGGGCTTCATGTGTATTTGTTTATGTGTTAGTGGAATTGAGTTTATCTGATAATGATGTTGATATGCTTCTATCTAATAAAAAAAAATTATATAAATGTATTTAAAATATAAATTCAGGACTACCAGGGATTGTACATGTTTTAGCTTATTCAACACACATACCATATACTATATTACACAACCAATTAATTAGCCTACAATTATGAGAAAGCTATTTATTGTGCATTTGATAATAATTATTATAGGAGTTAAATGCATACAACTTGCAGCGCCATGAAACGTGTTGCTTTCAACCAAAGTCCTACCAGCAGATTCAAATAAAGGATTATGACATCACAGACAAATACCGGGGCTCTGGTGGCCATGGCTCTACTGCCACTCTGAAATCTTGACCCCTGTGTGAGGTCGCCTATTATCTTGTATCAGTTAATACTCCCTTGTTTGTCTCCTCTCTGCAGGTGATGCTTCACAGAACACCATTCCATTGGGTGAGTGTCTTTGTCAGCTCATCTGTCTGTCTGTGTTTGTTAGTGGCTCAGCTGCTGATCTGTATTTGATAGCCTCCAAGGCAAGTAGTGGTGTTTTCAGAAGCTGAAAGAGTCCCGTTTTATGTGCAGCTATTATGGTACATGATGCAGGACATGATGTTGTGTGGGTGGCATCTGTTCCTGAGTATGTGTGGTTCTAGGAGTGTATGTGTATGTGTTGGTCTGTCTGCGTGACAGGCAATAACTCGAGAACCTCTCAAACTCTTTACCATAACTAATGGCCTCATCAGCACCACTGGTGTTTCATATACATATAATGATTATTATGGCACATCATTATGCAGCTTGAGTGCCTCTTGTATTGTCACTGTGTAAACAACATGTCACCATTAGCAGTAGCATTATGTCTGTGATACATATTTATACAAGGTATTAAATATCTGGCTATGTGTTTCTGCTTTCAGGTGAGCTGTCCTCAGTGGGGTGTTTTGTCCATAAGAGAACCAGGATCGTGGGAGGAGGTCCGGTGAGCATCTCAGACGGCAGCTGGATGGTCAGCATACAGAAAGGGTACAGCGGTGCATTTAATATTCTACACATCTCTTCTTCTACTGCTGGAGAAGAACAAAGAGCCACACTGCCTAGAGTTCTGCACATTCAGAGTACCAAAGTCAGTTAGTTTAGATAGAAAATATGTAAAACTTTCCTCTTCCCCAGTTAGAGTCCTTAAATACACTTATCTGCTAGCATGGCTGTCAACACTTTAAATGCTATACATAACTTTGCACACTGCAAGCCCTGCACAACTACTCTGCGAAGTTTACATAGACATAGCATGTCTGATGAACAACTGGTTTTTCGGGGGAATCCCCAAACCAATGACTGTGTCTGTTCATGTACAGTATGTCACAGCTGCTGATTGCTCAGATTTATGCTTTATGTCTGTGTTTGTTGCTCTTTCCAGGTCAGTGCACTGGTGTGGGGGTTCACTAATACGAGAGGAGTGGGTACTCACTGACAGACAGTGCTTCTCCTCATGGTAATACTCACAGTCTGTTAATGTGAATTCCTTACTTTTGCTAGAACCTTGAACTGTCAGTGCATTCATCTTTTAGGTCCTCAGTGTATTAAACGCAAGATTTATTTGTTTGGTTTATATGTGTCTCTCTATATTGAGGCATTACTGACTCTCTTCAGCTACTACTGTCTGCCTTGATCAGCCTGAGCAAGCTGCTCATTAAAGAATAATAAATGTGGAATATTAACTCTTGCCTCCTGCTTCTTCAGCGTTCCAGACCTCAGTGAGTATCGAGTATGGCTGGGAGTCTCTGATATTCGAGAGGGCGCTCCTGACTGGTCCAAGAGACAGGAAGTCAGCATAGCTCATGTGATATGTGGCCCTGAGGGCTCGAGTTTAGCCCTCATAAGGCTGTCTAAGTGAGTGCCAGGAATTACATTCCCAAAGATATATTGATATACTGTATGTTTGCGTGTGATGTTGATCATGCTTTGTATTTTCTGTGCTCATTTAATATGTCCAGACCTGCCCTTCCTGCAGACAATGTTCATACAATTCAGCTCCCTTTGGCTGGGTGCTCAATCCCAGAAGGAACGATATGTAAAATGTATGGATGGGGTGAGACCAAAGGTACTGATATCCTATATTCTTAATTCACTGCAGCTGTTGTATAAATACTCTCTCGGTTGCTCGTGTTTGCAATATATTGCACATAATGCATTTTTCCTGTTTTAAAACAAAAATAATATAAGTATGAGGAGAAAAATATATATTGTAACGCAATCCTCTCTTAAATAATCGCTCATTGTATAGCTTAGGGCATATAGCTTGTGTGAGTACTGCTTGTTGGGTGGGTTGATGTACAGATAGGTTCATGGAGGACTGATATTTTTAATAAAAGTAAAAATGCGATGTGATTTCTGTATAAACCACTCAGACTGCAGTCCATGTACTTGCCAAATATGCCAAACATGATGTATCACCATATTACATTCATGTTATATTACAAGATTACATGCATGCCAAAAGCAGATGCAATAAATTGCGACTTATGACTCTTTCAGGCACTGGCCATGATGATGTATTAAAGGCAGTTGACCTGCCCATTGTCAGTAATGAGAGGTGTAGAGAGATGCACAGAGGAAACTTCCACATCACCAACACCAAGATCTGTGCTGGAGGCAAGAGGAATGAGGGAGTCTGTGAGGTAAACTGGAACTTATTATCTTTCTAGCTAACTGCTTCAGTGATCAGAAGGAAAAAAATCCACATGAGAAATCATATGGTGGTTTCAGGCCTTGTTGACAAACAAGAACAAGACTTAGACCTTCAGATAAAAGTAACTGTTCTCATTGTGAATATGTGAGGATATTAGCACCTTGGCTGTACATCGCACTTTCAAAGCTCAGTTTGATCTAAATCTCAAACAAATGTTCTTTGAATCTGTGGGTTTACTATTCAATCTGTTGTAAATAGAGCAGCTGGAGACTGTTGCGATAAATTTCATCAGCGTCTAAAGCTTTGGTTTTGTGGTTTCTTGCTTTGGAAGAGAGCTGTCCATGTTCACAAACACTGGTTGCAATTTCTGTCTCTGAGAGCGTACAAATGCATTTTTCTTTCACTTCACCCTGTCAAAAATGTAAACAGTGATGACAGCCCTTCCTTAACCACTCTTGCAAAAAAAAAATGTGATGTCCTTCTTTTGCAGAGGGATTACGGCGGCCCTCTTGTGTGTCAAGATGGTGAGATCAGGGTAATTGTTGGAGTGAGTGTCCACGGCAGAGGCTGTGCTCGGGCCAACCAGCCCGGCATCTTCATCAATGTGCCCTTCTACACGCAGTGGATCTACAAGGTCTTCAGATATTACCCCAACCCTGAGATTGTTTAGACTCTTCCAGACTCGGAAAATAAATCAGAATCAGGGGACAAAATTAAGCCGAGAGCCTCTACTATTGTAAATTCAGTGGTGCACTCAGGATGCCTGGTTTCTATGTTGTTCATACTAACATAGCCCACAGATCAATAAGAAACTGATCCAACAATAGAAAAATGGAAGGGGAAACACTATTATCTAAGATTTAAACATAATAATAGCAGATACCCCAATGATCCCATGAGTCATTGATAGTAATTAGGAAGGAAAGTTGATACTGTTGAGGTCTCAGAAATGGGAAATGAACTGCTGAAGCAGCTTACAGTAAAAGAATGGAAACCAATGCAAGTTTTATGTTTCAGTAAAAAAGAAGAAAGATGTCTTTGATTCTGAATTTGAAGCAGACTAGACAAACAAATATTTGGTTTTCATCCACTTCTCATGGTAACAAATCCACCAGAGTGATATGTGTGCATGTGAATAATCTTGATTCCTGGTATTACTTGAATGTTTTTAAAATGCCAAAGCGCAGTGGCTCAGCAGCTCCCTCTGCAGAGTACACCAGTGGGCCGCTTAGAATACTATCCAATGGTAGAGCAAATTTAAGGGCACTCTTATCAAGCTCCATGCATCTCCAGGGGTTTAGATAAAGCGGCCCTTACTGTAAATAGTATTTTAATGAGTGTATTTGTGACACTCTAAAGGTGATTTGGGTCTTATAGATCTATGACAACAGAAAATGAAAATGTTTTGTTGGGCAGACAAATGATGTACAGTGTGTTATCTACATTTTTATGTTTCTCTCTCATAATGATTTCAGCTGTATGGCAATACCAAAATGAACTCCATTTTCAGTATTTCAATGATATCACAACACCACTGACTGTATATAGAAGGAAGCTTTTAGCATTATATGTGGATCAAAGGAATGTAAGGCTGGTCAGCCTTTATGGGGTTTCAAAAAAGCAGAAAATGTAAAATTAATATGTACACACAAGCTTTCTACACAAAATCTAATATTTCTTTAGACCTGTGTGTTAATTCATCCAGGGTGTGTGTGTGCATCTGTTTTTGTACATTTTTCTGCAGCTGGATCTGTATGCACAAAGTAAACTGCAGAAGGAAAGTGTGTGTGTGTGTGTGTGTGTGTGTGTGTGCGTGCGTGCGTGTAAGCTTGTACATGTTTCAGCTATATCTGAATTAATTATCCTCTCCCCACACTCAAGCCTTGGCAGTCCTCCAGTTCCACTCCATTCTGGATATTAGCATCACAAAATCTGTCACCTCAAACTTTGTCAAACTTTGAATAGAAGGGACATTCTTTGTTACTGCATTGTCTATAATGGAAATTTCACTAAGATGACTGAAAGGCACCTGAAACAAATAAACACCCATCTTTAACAGTATAAATGATTGAGATCACTAATGTCAACATAACAACAACATAATGTCTATGTAAGATTGAGAAAATGGGTCTGTGTGTGTGTGTGTGTGTGTGTGTGTGTGTGTGTGTGTGCATGTATGTGCATTAAAAGATACTGCAAGCTGCTACAGGTTGTACAGTACTTACTACAGTACAGTAGTTAATGTCATCGTAACCAATATGCGAAATGTTAAACATAATTTCAGCAAATATTTGAAATGTTTTATGATGTCATGAAATTAAATGTCTTTTTTAATCTTTGAGTTGCTTTTCATTTGTCACCTTCTCTGAATGCAAAGTGTGTTCAGTCTCTGTTAGTGTTCTTGCTGGCTTTGCAATTAAGTGAAGGTTGTTGTGCTTCCCTACCAGAAGATGGCACTACAGTTGCACACAGAGTGCAACGATGTCACGATGCCTCGCTCATTTTACTAATCGTGTTCTCCCTTCCACAAATATACATATTCCAACATCTATAGTTGCACTCTCATCCACTTACATGCACACTGGCACACACACGTGACCCATCTCAGCCTTGTAGCTGCCCAAATACTACAGCAGAATGGCAGAGTACTCTGCTGTCACCCTATTCACAGTTTATAAGAGTGAGAGATAAATATGAGGGAGACAAGAGTGTATGCACATGTGTTACTATGTGTGAGTGAAGGTGAAAGAGTGTAGGGGAGTGGGGACTGAGAGCTGGAGATTAAACGCTGAATCCTTTGATGCTGTATTAAGGAACTTATGGAGCAAGCAAAAAATACACAGGATCGACATTTTTGGTTGCCATGCACACTGTGTGCATTGTGCACTGATGCTGACACAACACATGCACACACACACACATATACAGTATACACACACAGAGTGTTCTCTGATAACAGATACTGTAGAAGCATCAAAGGGAGACAAAGCATTAGGAGTTTGCTTTCATCTGCAGGTCAGCTGGATGGAGACAGAAAATGTAGACATAAACAAGAAGACAGACAGAAGGACAACCGCACACACACACACACACACACACACAGACTGGCTCAGTTGACCCCAGCTCAGTGCACCATGACATCTACAGCATCCATGGGGCTAATGATCCGGAGAACATGGCTTGTGTCAGGGCTGTTCATGCTGGCGTGAAAGTACTAGTGTGTGTGTGTGTGTGTGTGTTAGAAAGACAGCAGACTAAGAAATTAACATTTACTCATTATTCCACATACACATTTAAAATACTGGATAAACTCCTTTAGATAGACCACTTTGTATTCAAAGGGGATCCTGAAATACAGCAGTGTGCGTGTGAATAAGAATGATAATCCCTTTCCAAACAAAAAAAATGCTTTATATCCTTCATCAAATCAGTAAGTCGCAAATACTACAAGGGTAAAGTATACAGAAGGTGAATTTACATCATTGCACTATATGATACATTAAGGTTAAAAGGACATGGGCACAGACAGATGTTTTCTGTAGCAGGACAGGATTTTTCTTTTTCACTATTCCTCTTATAAATCTGTAATGCTATTTGTTACAGAGGGGAGAAGTACAGCCCACACTGAAGAACTCACAAATTCTGCTGCTCATGTGAGGGTGCATGAAAAGCATCAGACTGAACTGGTGTTTTGGATCAATGTGACATTTCCTCTCACATGCTGCCATAGTTGGTTGATGACTGGATTTGGCAATCGAAATGCGACTGGTGTTGTCTCAGTCCCTGTGTGTGTGTGTGTGTGTGTGTGTGTGTGTGTATTACATGTTGTGAGTAAGTAGAAGAGAGAGAGGGGAAATGAGAGAGACTGATTATTCCAGGCAAAGGCTTTTAAAAGCCACAGGACTCCCATTACTGATCATTGAGTTTCAGACTTAGTTAATAATATCGGCCATAATTTAATTGGCTTGTCTGTAATGTCATTTATTGGTAATCTCTTTTTAGACACTTTCTCTTTTCTCTGTGGACTCTCTGGGCTGAGGACCTGTTTATGTGTGTGTGTGTGTGTGTGTGTGTGTATTTCAAAGTGTCATATGTAGGATTACCAAACTTGAGGCAGAAGGGAGTGTGTGTGCGCAAGATAATAGCAAATGGTTTTAAATTATCCTTCCCGTATCAGCATTTAATCCTGCAACTTCACAGCATCCTACCCACACACTAAATTTACCATCAAGATGATTCTCACTTTTCATAAGTTTGTTCTGTGAAATAATAAATATATAATATATATAATAATATAAATAAACACAGACAAATATTGTTTTACTTAGACGATGGCATCAACTCCATTAAATTGTAGCCTTCCTCTGGAGACAAATCATTATATGAATTTCCCTCCCATTTGTTTCCGACATTTTTGAAAGACAATAGGTAAAACCTAAGGACACGTAAAGTGAAACTGATTTACGTCTTATAATGAGGAGTTGAGCTGAAAGGAAAAGGGCAAGAAAGACAAAATTATATTTATAGCAACAATTTGTTTTCAACAGTTTGATGTGTAATCAAACATTTCTTTTCCATCGTATTTGTGTTTGCACATATCATAGCAGCCTACTAATTATATAGCTAGATTGCACCAGGCTTGCAAAGCCCACTTTCATCTTCATTTGAAAATCCAATTTTCATTCCCAGTTTTGATAGATCTTTTAGAAAAGTGAAGTGTTTCCTCCGTGTGGCATTAGCATCCGGATGGTGAGAAAAGCTAACTTCCATCCAAAAAGCTACTGCTTCAGGTTTCTGTATTTAGAAAATCTGGCAGAGGGAAGCATGAGCAAAGTGCTCTATCTTTGCTCAGCAACTGCTTTGCAAACACCCTGGAGAAAAGCAGTTAATCCCCAGCAGCAAATGAAGCTTCATCGGCCAACAAAATGACCCCACATTCATACTGGGCAGCAACCAGGTGTGAGCACATATTCAATCCAGGATTTAGGTATTACTTTTCATAGCACACCTGGCTAAATAAAGGACTCGATTTCCAATGCAGGGAAAGAAAATTTCTGTCTTGGGCAGTACCAACACGCACAGAATTATTTCAAGCTTCGATCATCAAATGTATCATTTGACACAAGGATTCATAAAATGATTTATTCTGCATCATCTCATCCATTATGCTGTAACATGCATTTTTAAAAAGGAATGGATCAGCTATTGCACTCGTCTTTTTGTCTGTCAAATCTGCCCGATAGTCCTTCTGCGTCCTTCCCTTTCACCTTGCCATTATCTGTCTGAGTCTTTCTATCACAGACACAGGAATGTTTTATCTTGGTAAAGTACACCACAGTGCAGTAATATCTCCCGAGACAGCCAGGGAGCTGATAGGTATCACTCTACAAACAGGCTGTTCCTCCCAGGACTCTACACAGAGATAATGTTCTGCTTTCTCTTCCTCCTGTTTTGCCTTCTGTCTGCCTCTGTCTTTGACGCTGTCTCAGACCTTTTTTTCTCCTCTCTCTGTCTGTCTGTGTCTCTCTCCGCATCTCCCCATATGTATCTCCCTCTCTCTCCCTCCCTCTCTCTCTCTCTCTCTCTCTCTCTCTCTCTCTCTCTCTCTCTCTCTCTCTCTCTCTCTCGCTCTCTCTGTATCTCTCTCCGTCAGGATGATCTCATGGGGATAGAGGTGTGTTACCTCTCCCAGTTGGAGATTCTGCAGATATTAGCCTTCTGTGTTCTCTGTAACCCAGGATGGAATTAGAAACACCACCCCCTGTGTGAGAGAGACGTCAATACTATAGTCATTGGAATTATACTGGTGCTGGTATAGGTGCGTTTGTGTGCATTTGCGTTGGGTGCCAGCTGTCCTGTAGAGTGCGTGTGTGTCTAGTGCGTCACCCTGCTTTCTCCGGCCCAGGTTCCCAGTGGTGTTCAACATATGGTAACCATGGGACACAGGCTAAGATAAGGCTATGTATGCCACCAACTACTCTTTGACGTCAAAGACTTCCTTTCCTCTCCTCCATTAACCACTGTTTTTTTCTTTAAACCAAACAAATCTATATCTTAATCTTTGTTATATACACTCACAAATAGGCAAACAATCAGTTCAAATTAGTAAAATCTTTACTGTGACAAATATAGCAACTAGTTGATGAATATTTTTCATAATACAAACTATGCAATTTTGACTGTTCTTATATTAATGTTATGCAGGAGTTTTTAGATTCTCTAAAAAGCTACATATTTTTCTTGGATTTTGCAAACACGTGGAGCTTAGTGTAGGCTACACGATTTGTTGTTCCAACTTCTGTCAGGAGTCGGAGCCTATCTTTGCAGTTATTTGGTTATAAACCAATGCAATGGACAAAATACAAATATGACCTGATGGTGGCACAAGGAGGGTTATCCTTACTTACACGAACACACACATATATATATATATATATATATATATATATATATATATTTGTATGATATCTGAGAATCATTGATTAAACAAAATCTTTGATAAAAAAAGATGCTATGAATTAACAGTTATATATTTAAACTAATTTGAAAATGAATGATATTACTTGGACAGGTGTTAATATGTGTATACATACATGTATATGTAATATGAGTATGTGTTCTCTCTGGAAACACTGTAAACTCTACTCCCTAATCTGTCCGTTTAGATAAGGTCAAAGATTGCTGGCCCAGCAATGCCTCTCGAATTGACTCACCACAACGCGATTAAAGTAATTTGGGTTCGCTCATTTATCGAACGGTTGCACAAAAAACATTTCCTTGTGTTCTTTTCTCTCCTCTCTCGTCTTTGTGGTTGGTAATTCTGGTTGGTGACCTTTGAACTTGAGCTGTGTGATGACTGTGCTCCTCCCTTATACAGTATGAGCCCCACTTCTGTAACAGACCGTGCTAATGTGACTTTTGAGTAAACAGTTGGGCTGAAAGTAACACTGCAGGGTCTTGTGGTCACATGTCTAGATGTCCAACTACAGCAAAAGGGACAAGCTATGGATCCAATTGCTCAAAGACATTATGCACATTGTCTATCCCCACAGCCCTAAAAAATGAGCTGAATGATTTTTAGCTGTTAATATGATAATCAATTATACATTTGTCAGCGCTAATGGCCTTCGCCAACACAAAGGGGCATCAATGTTGAACTATAAGGCCAAAGGAATTATTAGAAGAAGCATTATTTCCCTAGGATGCAAGAGAGGATTAAACTCCAAAGCTTGTGGGAGACTGGAATTATTTTTCTTCTCCCTGGGGTTATCTCAGGTAACAACTATTCAAGTATTATTAAAAAGCTAAAAATGGCTCATACAGTTATAGCAACCTGAATTCAGGTGCCAAGGGGTATTTGCCACTGAGTGTAGGTATTGTGTGTGTCTACGGGCATATGGCATGATCGTGCACGTGCCTTTGCATGAATGTGCAAGAATGCCCTTGGAGACTTGTTTGTGTGCGTGCGTGTGTGCTGACGGAGGCAGTTGGTAGTTGTGATGTGTGTCTACAAAGAAAGCGGGGTGAGAAGACCTCCTTAAATGTGCACAGCTCTGCAGAAAACAACTTTGGCATTTGTGCTAAAACAGCCAATAAGTAGGTCTATTTTGTCATTGCAAACACTGCATTTATTCCACTGTGTTGATCAGTAATTCTCAATGATATTTTTTTTTCTTGTTCATCTGAAATCTGGAGCCTGCTCCAAATATGGTTTGCGTCTATCACAGCACAGTGTAACTAATCTCATTATGTCTTCATGTTTTGAATGTAGGTACTAACAGACATGCATAAAGACAACCACACAAACACACATATCCATTCATAGAGCACATGAATAAGGAGTTTTTGCAGTACTCTGCTGAAGTGTCGGATTGAACTCTTTCTTTTCCTCCATGTTCTACACTTTATGTTATCAACTTCCACTCCTATCCAGCCATCCACTCTTACCTCATGGTACTGCCTGTGCTCCCTTTAAAAGAAAACAAGATTTCAAATGTAAGAAGAGAATTTATGTTCCTGTGTGGTGGACTGAGAGGTAGAGTGTTTTGGATATGTTTGAGCATGTCCCTTGATCTGTCTTGGACTGGTCTACAGTCTGTATGTGTATGTGCATGTATGTTTCCCTACCCTCAAGGGGCCGATTCTCTGGAATATCATTCTCACTGATCTGAAGCAATTTGAGTGTTGATGACCTTGTAGAGTATCACTGGTGTCTAATGCCAAAACATGCTGCTGGCTTGACTCATTCACACATTCACACTGCTTGGCTGGTAACTTCCCAGGTCTGCTTCATGTCTTCTATCCAAGGCATTGGTGTGGGGAAGACATGGCAGCATATACTATGTGCCACTGATTATGCCACCACTTGAAGCAAAAGCTTCTCATCTTGATTATAAGTAACTGTATTTGTTGATTGGAAAAGGACAAGTTAAGCCTTTATCACAGCAAATAAGTATAAGATAACTAATATCTACTTTTTTATTACTTTATTCTGTCCTACCTTAACTGTAGACTCTTCTGAAACAGGAGGTAGACGTGTCCCACTGAGTGCTGACTGTGTGTGTCTAAAGTTGATGTGAGTATTTCTAGACAGCTCCACGGCTACCTGTGTTCTTGTCCCTCTTCACTGGCCCGTTCCCTAGTGAGAGCCACTGAGTTCACCTGAAGTTCGCTGCACTCTCTGAAATCTTGTCTGTTGGCGTTTGTGTTGCAATTAGCCTGCCAGGCTGTAGAAAGACGCAGACCCTTGAGTTCTTGACTGCATTCCAAATTAGCCTCCTCTGTGTTACTTTCCACACCCAATCCCCTTTCTACTCCACATCGCGCTAGAATGAATGTTCGGGTTTTATTTGGTGTGAGCTGTTTGTTTTTCAGAGGGTCTTTTTGCCCCCACTGAGACTGTCAGTTTAGTTCACACTACTGATGATTGGAGCAATGCCTAGGTATTTATCTCTCTTAGGGAATGGATGGGGGAAATAGAAGACAGATAAGCAAAAATGATAAGGCTGGCTCATTTTCAGGCCGGTCAGATCTGTGAAGATGTTATCTCTTAAAAGAAAATTAAAACGCTGCATCTTTATTCATTCAGTATCATTTATTCAGCATCATTCAGATGGTAAGTTTTGACTGTCAGTGTTGTGTAATCATGTACTGTATTAGATGATTGGTGACTGTTACACTGGATCATACTGTCATTATTTGTGTAGTTTGGAACATCTTCCTACACTGTCTTTCCCATCTAAAAAAGATTATAAGGGAAGTGTTGGAAGTCCCATGACCTTGAAAAAGTACACACACACACACAACACAAATAGCAGTGAAATGTAAGGCCAATACAAGGTTACAAAGAGAGCTGTTGAGGCAGACACACTGTAAATTGACTGCAACCTCACACCACCTGACAGGTGTAGGTAAACCAGCGAACAGACATGGGACATGCCACTGAGTGAGTCTCTGTTTGGACAGAGGCTGACCATGCTTCGTGCCACTGGAACAAAAGACAGCTCCGCTGAGCACCTTGGAGAGACGACGCTGACTGCGCTGCATAACATGTTCTACACTTCTCATCTGTCATTTTAAGGTCAAGAACAAGTACCTTCACAAGAACCTCATCCCTGCCTGTAGTCTTCAGCGACATGTAGTAGAATGGTTGCCAAGTCAGTGGATAACAAACATGCTTAAATAATGGGGAAATTACTAACTGGCAACAGCCAGTGAGAGAGCACTGTGTGCAACCGCATACACAGCTGCTCAGTGGTCAGAACGCAACACTGAAAAAAGGGAATTTAATGCGCTCCAACATGCATGCCACTGTAATGATACCAGCACACTGCTCCTGGTATTCTCTCCCCCCAAGCAAGAGTCATACATTCCATTAGTTGGAATATTAACACAATCCCAAATTTTAGGAGACTGCGGAGCTGAAAGTAGCAGTATTTATGTGTATTTGTCTGTATACAGTATGGCTCTGCCTTTACAGTGTATTGATTGCGATTAAGCATTTCTCTCAGTTTATGTCTATCATAGTGTTCCTGGAGGATTAACACTTGACCTCTTCCATCCTCTTACCAGCCTGCACCCTGATGACCATTTGTCTCAGACCTTTCATTTCGTGTATGTCTCTGCAATTTCAGTCTCCAAACAAGTTACAATTAAATATGCAGTATCTGTTAAAACCACTCAAATTCAATAACAGCAAGACATAGAAGGAGAAGGGTCACACCCACAACTGCAACCCCTTGCAACACTGCTTTTGAACTCAACACATGCTTAGGGAAAACTATCTAACAATACTCTGAAAAATCACATCATCTTCTGAGTCCAGAAAAACAACAGGTAAATGTGAGGCTAGCTTACAGTGGGATTTGAAATTCATGAGCAAGATGTTTGATATCCCTAATGGAAGTTAATTCTTCAAATTAAACAATTTGAGGAAATTAGGGTTGAAAACACACAACAATACTGTTATCTGAGTCAACCCTTGGGGTGTGATGGAGATGGATACAGAGTTGGTTGTAGGGGTTGCCTAGTAACAGTGTAGTTGATCCGAGCCTTATGGGTGTGCTGATGGGGTGTGGTCGAGGGCAAGCTGAGGGTCAGGTCATCTAGCTAATTAATGTGCTCAATAGTCTTTACTGTAGCACTCAATTCTTGTCAATTACCTCTTATCTGTGCTTCAGCACTGTGTAAGTTTATATTGAGTCACAGAGGTATGATTGAATTTTCTGGGAAATGAAATAGAATTTCCCTTGTTTAGCCTGCATCAAGAAAGAAAATGAAATCTTTCTTATGGTGGATCAAAAACATCTACTTCTACAGACCAGAGCATGTTTTCTGTTAATAATATCTATTCATCATGTGATGCAGTACATCGAATTCCATCCATAGTGCTGTTGTGACATTGACTTAAAAATATGAGAAACTGTCAGCTGTACTAAGGCTTTTTATCCTCAATCATCATGCTCTCGGACCAATACATCATTCTTGTTTCTATCCATTGTTCTCAATTACTCAAGTCTTAGGAATGTGTTTTGTCAATAAACCGGCCTTCAAACAAAACAATTTTTACGTAAGGCAAAATAAAAACTCACAGTGCAAGCAAAATATCAAAGTTAGTGAAATCTTATTAAATAATTGGCCATGGAACTCAGATGAATGAATCTAAAATGCTGGTTTTCCAGCGAGCAACAATAGATTGAGAAGGCATTCCGGATCAACAACAGGTAATCAATCAGGTAATCAAAAGGAAATCATTTCAGTCTGACGGTGAATTTTCCTGGCTTGCTAAGAACAAAAGGTCAGTGTCGTTCAAATTGCTTGGCTGAAAAGAGAAAGAAAAAAGATGATTGACAATGATTTGTGATGGTAGGTCACAGTCTCAGCCTCTCCCATTTGTGGCTGTGGAGCACTGGTAAAGCCAAGTGGTAATTCTCAAACCAAGATTATAAAGCCACTTAACTGCAAAATCAATAACTGATAATATAATACTGATAATTCTGTATGTTGTGGTGCTCAACATTGCATCTGTGACACATAATGCTGAACATTAGCTTTAGGAGCATGATTCAGTCATGCATAATGATGGATGATAATAATAATCTTGCTAATTTTGCTTTGCAAAACACCCCCTTGGAGATGCATTTTGTTTTTGATAAGTGTGGTTTCTCTGGATAGGCTCAGTGTTTTTTCTTTGTATGTTGGTTTTTTTTTTTACTTTGATTGCCTCATGCTATTATGGGCATCCTTGAAACAGTAATGGAAAAATAAAGACACTCTGTTTTTGTTCTCTACTGTTTTTGCCATTTGTTGTATTCACTCACTCACATTTCACCCTCTAACAGAACCAACATTGCCAATAGTGCCAATAGTGCAAAGAATATGGTGTGAACTTGCTCTGTATGAAAAAATGCTCTAAGATGACTTCTCTTAGGATTGGGTGATAAATGGATACAATTGACTTGATTTGGCCTTACTCTTGACCTCATTCCTAATTCGCTCTTTTTCAGCAACTCCAACATAATGGACAACTGGACCTAGAATGTCTGAAAGGATCTGGTTGATGCCCTGCTCTCCCTGGATGGGTTGTTTGGTGCCTTTATCTCTGATTCTATTCACTGGTGCCAGAAGCTGGAGCTGGATGCAGCTGTGATATCATCTCCCCCCTCACAGTAAAGCCCCCTACCTCCTCGATACCCTTACACTGAGATTGCATGGCATCAGTGAAGAGTAGAGAGAGGCGGAGGATCCTGTAATTGACTTGGCCTGCCTCTGCAGCTTCCAGTCCACATCTGGTTGAATGATGTCAACCGCACCAGTCCACCCTCAAGGTGAAGAAGGTGATAATGTTTTGATATGGTCACAACAGTTGCCTGATATTGTAACAGCTTTTCTAAACTGAAAAAATCATGTATCAAAATAAAAGCACTCCTCTGGATTAATTTCAAGTGTGTGCACATGATCCACTTGAGTTGAAATTTGATAAACAAGTATACAGACCACTGCTATTGCACCGACATCAACATTGCAAGCAAGGTGAATGGCCTATGGAAAAATGCACTTATTTTACTTTGAAGTAGCTCAGATTAAAGCATCCTCTAAATGGCTCACATTAACATAATCATTCAATCTATTCTTACCTTTCTTTGTCTGGGAATAGTGGAGACGTGGTACATAAAAGAGTGTTTGCTTTCTGTGATCAAATGATGCTTTAACAAGTAATAGCTACAAAACGTGTTCAGATACTAATGATGTTAGGCATTCTACACCCATGATTTTGAGTGGTGTACACAATACAGCCAGTGAGTCTTAAAGAAGACTCTTTGATGCTGAAAAGCCACCAGGATCAGAGTGACTATGCATATGGCAAGGCTGTACCTGGAAACTCGGTATGAGGCTGAATCTATATGTCCTTCACTTTGTCTGGGCTTATGGGTGGGTGTGTGTGTCCCACTCAAAAGCCTATTGACCCGATGCTGCTGTAAACACTGTCAACGACCTTTACTATTTGTGGATGTGGGAATGTTTGTATTATGGGCAGTGAGTGTGTGTGTGTGTGTGTGTGTGTGTGTGTCATTGATAGAGGTCATGTCAGAGAGGTGATCTTTATCTACTTGTGTGTCTGCCTGATCGTGTCCACTACTCTCTGTTTCTGTGTCACAATTCAAGATAGTGCCTGTCTCAACTAAGGAAGACAACGTGGCTCAGGCTGCATTTATAGATCGGAAAGCAGAGGACACCAAAATTTACCACAATTTACACATTTACGTCGACTAGCGTTTAACCTTATGTTTGACAAGACAAAACCAGGGTTTAGGACAACAGGCAAAAACATTTTAGAGTTCAGACAGCACATCACAACAGTGAAGCTGCTCTGAGATTGAAGAGTTGTCCGACAAACACACACACATACACAGTCCAAAACCCAATAACAAAAACAGATCCTCATTTGTTGAAGGTGTGCCTGTGTGTGTTTGTCTCTGTTGCATGAGTTATTACCAATAATGAAGAGTTATGTGAGCGTGAGTGGCAGTAATGACGAGCCTACAAACATGGATGTGCTATTAGGCCACCAGATGACCAAGTATAATATGAATACAAATACAGCCATCAGCCCCTTGTTGCCACAGTGTTACAATAATAATCATTTTACGACTATATTAAAGAGACAGTGAGCTGCCCTGGGTTCATCAAGTGACTGTTGACTAGATCTCAGTGACCAATGGGTACAAAGGAAAACCCATTATCATTTGACAGAAAAGAGGTCAGCTGAGGCCACTACAATCTATTGACAGAACTAGTGACAGTGGGTGGAGGGACAGAGAGGGAAAGAATGTTTTCAATGAAACAGGAATTGTAAATTGCAGCCGAGCCTTTGAGTCTGGTGAGTCATACATCTAGACAAATACAGCAGGAGAGAAATGAGCAGGGGAGCAACACAAGCAGAGTGAAGGAGAGAGAGAGAGAGGAAGGAGGAACACTGGGGGCGATGGGGGGGTATCCAAAGGACTTTTTAAAAATACAGGTACAAGTTTTACCAAGTAAGTATATGTTAACCAGTGTACTTTTACATAACTGGAAAATATATCTGTTGAGGGTGTACATTACATATATTGTCATTAATTTCAGGTTTCAGGTTTCCCACAGACCACCAAACCTCACTACTATCTAGAATAAAAGGTGTGAAACTTGTTGAAAACTTTGTATAGTTTGTATATATTTGTGTAATTTGAAGTAATTTAGAGATTTAGAGGGGGAGAAAAAGGGATGAGAACAAGGTGATCATAGGGTTACATTGACACTGACATATATGGGTAAGGAGCTCAGACATCCAGAGGGAGCTAGAGTTGCAACTTTGCAGTACTGAATGGAGCCAGTTAAGGTGATTTGGACATGTAATCAGGACACTTCCTGAGCACCTTCCATTGGAGGTTTTCCAGACACGTCCAACTGTCAGGAGGCCCCAAAGTAACACAACGGAGGGACTGGAAAGCATTGTTCGAGAGAGGGACATTTAAAGTACCATGCTTAACCTGTTGCCACTGTGATATGACCCCAGATGAGCAGCACAAAAATGATGGATTGATGGATGTTGACACTACTAGTGAACAAAGCTTAAACATTTCTGAACAGTGAATCATTTTGCAAAACAGCCGCTTCAGCTACTTCTACAAAGTTTCCAGGAAGAAACTCAATATACTAACATTAGAATACAGTGTGTCCCCAGCACCAGGCTACTACTGTACACATTCATGCAAGTCACAGGGTTATACTGGTTGCCACATGTTCACCTTAACTGTAATACAGACTATGGAGTTAAAGCCATATATAATGTGCTGGTCTCAGAGCTGGTGTGAATAAACAATAAATAGTTTGGAGTAAGTGAGCATGCATTCCTTTTTTCCACCAGGGTTGTTTTAAAGCAACTATTTGCTTTTATCAACCCTATAACCTTGAACACATTGTTACATTGCTATTCTCTAAACAAATATCTTTGCGTTTCTCAACTCTGCTGCCTGTTTGTATTTTTTTTTTTTGTATTTTTTTCTTGTTTTTTGTACCTAGTTTCACACACAGCACTAGCTTAGATATTTTATATAAATTTGGTCTGAAATATTACTTTGAGAGTTTTGTTGTGTGAGTTAAACTTTGCATCCAGTTTTCTATGGTAGCACGAAACAGCAAAATATTCTAGTATAACTTGGTGTGTCTGTGTGTGTGCAGAATATATGTGTAAAAGACAGACAGAGAGATACTATACCACTATAACTTGGCCACTTGGTTGGACAAATAGCAATTTATGTCTCACCAAGATATATAAGTGATATATGGGTAAGAGTTACTTTGTGCTTTCCCATCTCTCTCTGCCCCCCCCCCCCCCCACCACCACCACCACCTTTTCCTAGTGATCGTGACTGTACTGACAAAAGCTCTCATCTGGGGAAGTTGGTTGCTCTCCATGTGCAGACACCCTGGTTGCCGGGGAAACCAGTCTAAAGTTGTGAGCAAGAGGCGGTGCAGGCCTCTGCAGTGCAGCAGAAAAACAGCAGCACAAGCCTGAACTTGGAGTGACGGCATACACGGCACAGCAGCACTCATCACGATACACATAGTCACACAGCTCTCCAACCTCTGCGTCAGAGCGTGTCTCTCTCTCTGGCTGTCCTGTAGAAATAAAACACATGCACTCAACATCTGCATTTCGTGTGTAGGCGGGTTTCACTGTGGATGGTGTCGTTCACCGGTTACCTGCAACAAGTCACTTGGAAATCAGAGTGAGAGGAGTAAACACTTTTATGTTCACTGTTCAGTTTGTTGCTCAAGAGAAAGTTTCGCTGTTACACAAGAGCTGAACCACACAAAACCTGACAAATATACAGGAGACCAGATAAATATATTTATCTGAGGAAAACAGCCGCGGGGCATCTACATGGGAGCGTCCACTTTCCAGGGACTCAAATCAACAACACTCACAAGCACAGTTTTCTTGTGCCTTAGCTACAGTTCTTTTGAAAATTGTTTGGTCATGTACTACATGATCTTTGGAAAAACATGTCATGATTTAATTTATCCATTTCTGAAGGTATCTATGGAGGCCTAGGAGGGCAGACTTTGTGTTCACTGTGCTGTTACTGGGACCAGAATAACAACAGATATACAATGTCTTCGTTTGATATCGCCTTTCAGAAAGCTGTTAGGGCACATACTTTACAATGGAGATGACTAAAATGTTAAATTTTTCTGATTTATCAGTTCGTGCTATTTGGTTCTGCACATTCACATTCACAGCTAACACACACATGTTCACCCTCACATAATCTTGTCACTGCGGCACTGATCTCTATCTCCGTCTCAGTCATAAAGCCACTTCAGAACCTAATGTGTGAAAGCAGAGGATAGAGTTGACAGTTGGTGTCTAGGCTCTGACCTCCTAACTGCTTACCTCACAAAGCTCAGCTCATCAAATACTGGGGAGAATCACAGGTTAAAGGTGTATGGAGTGGGCTTCTATTATGTTACATGACCATAAGTAGTAGCAATGGTAAAAGACGGTGCATCTAAACTGAGCACTGTGGCAGCAGCATAGGCATTAAGATTAAAAGAGTGAGCAGCAAATGTCAGTTTAAACACACTTTCTGTTTTGCCAAATATTGCAGGGTTTTTTTCACACGTGTGTGCAGCAGCGCATTTCAGCTGTCTGCCTGAACTGGCTTTACATGCTTTATTGTTTTTTAACCGGACAAACTGCGTACACACAAACCTTGTTTGTCTCGGTTTAACAGTCTTTGTACAAAAAAATGTCATCCTTCCTCACAGATGTTGATGGCAGTAATAGTTTCATAGAATCATATTTAATTACAGACTATAAACAGCCTGATGTGTGAAACGTGAGAATGTGAGTGTGAGACTCTTAAATTCAGCCAGATGAGTCTTACGATGCTGTGCAGTCGGGAAGAATCTAAATGTCCTACTTAGCATTTTCTCAGGTTTCCAGGTTAATTTTATGACTTCTCTGAAGGTAATGTACTCCAACCGATTGATGCAAAGATGGTTTCTATGTATAAAAGTACTATTTAAAAGAAAATTATGCAGTGATACATACCACTGGTCTATTGTAATGTAGTACACACCTAATGTTGCTTAAATCTAAATGACTGACTCATTAGATACAACGATTAATTCCATTTCACTCTCTTCTGCTTGTCACCACAGCCCATGTCCACAAGAGTCTTTTGTCAGTTTCATAGCTGACTATTGTCAAACATCTGGAAGCTACTATCTGCAATGGGGAGAGAAAAACAAACTGAGTCATCTTTTGCCCTGGTAGCAATGATGTTCAAGTCCCTATTATGAACCACAGAATCTGAAAAAATATTCAGTTACAGTAGCTTAGAGATATTGTGTCAGCTAAGACTCAAGCCCACCCCTCCAATTTCTTCTCCCTCCCTGTCAGCCTGCCTGTGTGTGTGTATGTGTGTGCAGATGTGTGTACATGGTATAGAGCTTTATAATGCTGACAGGCAGAATGAGAGCAGAGCAAAGCTCAAAAAATGAGAGAGAAGGAGAGACAGAAAGGAAGAGAGAGGGAGAGAAGATACAGAGAGGCTGGGTTGCCTGACAGTCATTGCCCAAACCTTATCATTTACAAAAAGACAAAGAGCGAGAGAGAAATAGTGTGTGTGAAAGAGAGAGTATGTGTGCATGTGTATGTAAGTAAGTGAGATGAAAAATTAATAACTCAAAAACAGAGTTACACCTAAATTAAGTCTATTTGTCAGCAAATGACAGTCATTGTGTGTGGCCCCAGGCATTGTCATTGTGAGGAGCATTGCTTTGCCATGCATATTTTGGCTGAGACTGATATTGTTTGTGGTGATTGAGATATACGAGCCTTGTTAGCAAGGTTGTCTACATGTGGTGTGAGTTTTGCCCCCCTCCCTCTCTCTTTTGCTGTCTCTTTACTTGATCATTTGGCTAAACAATGAGGAATAAAAACAAGAAAGAAAGAGATAACTACAGGCATTATGAAAACTGCTCTAAGCTGGCTTTAATTCATTGGGTGTATGTATTTTGTGATTAATGGATCGGGAAACTCCATCATCTATCTGCACTTTTCCTTCACAAGGCAAACTATGCATATACTGCTTGCACCAGCTGAAACACTTGCTCAAGTCTCATTCAAGGTGACTCACCATTCATCCATCTGCTGTTTGCGTACCTGCACTGTATAAAATCTTCTCAGAGCTTTGCCTGAGTTTGCAACTATTAGCAACTTTATGAAACTTGCTAACTTTGCTAACTCTGCTAGAGGTGGTTTGTGGCCTAAGCAGGACATGAGTGGCTGTCCTTGACCTTTTCTTGCCTATTAACAGCCTCTCCCCCTCCCAGTAAGAGCAGAGGAAAGAGATGGAAGAAAGGGCAGCTTGGCGGAGGAGAGGTTGAGGTGTGGGTGGGTGTGAAATGGGGGAGAGAATCACTGTGTGTGTATGTGTGTCCCGCTGATCAGCAGTGTTCACTCTGTAGGAGTCCAAAGTGAACAGTGTTGCCTTCAGGAGCAGAGTAATATATTCAGCTGATGAGGTCTGCAGTGCACTGTAAAGTGTTCCCTCCAACCTGCTCCTGCGAGATCTCCCAGGGTGTTACATGAATAAACACTCTCAGGGTTCCCATGACTCTTCCCTTCCAGAAGCTGAATATTTTATACTGTATTTTTTTCAATGGGGATAAAATGCTAATCTGATCAGCTGTAGTTTTAAAACAATAAATATTGAACATACATATTCATTCAGAATAAGTGGGTGCATTAGAAGTATGTATGTTTTGTGTATGCCAGAGAAAATAGTTTGTGTGTGTGTGTTTCAGAGAGACAACCGGACAGACTGACAGACAGACAGACAGAGGCGGTACAAAGGGCTGGCTGTGTTTCATGGGCTGGTCCTTATTTCCTGAGTGTAGCAAGCAGCAACTTGGAATATCAATGATGCTTGAATCCCCACAGATTTTACAAACCCCCCAGAGTTGCTGTGTGTATATTTGTGTATATATATATATATATATGTTTGTGTGTGTGTAGCATAACGTACATTATTCAGCTACAGCTTGCAGTCTTTGCCTAGCTGCAGCCATAGGCTAAACACCAGTTTACAGTTTTAAACAAAATCGCACACATACACACTCTTGCTTGGGGCAAGCTCTTAAATTGGATTGAGACCTACAAACTGATCAAAGCAGTTTGTAGCAGGATTGATGCTACCGGGAGTCCTAACCTGTTTATAAGAAAGCTTCCCTTACCCAACCCACCCTACCTCTTTCACACACACACACACACACACACACACACACACACACACAGTTTGCTAGAATGTTCTTTTCAGTGCTGTGTCAGTGTGTGATTCATACACAGCAAAGACTCAACAGCTAAACAAGGAGGTAAGCCTTACTGTGTGTGTGTGTGTGTGTGTGTGTGTGTGTGTGTGCTGATGTCCGATGCAGTGGTTTTGTACAGGCTTTTGACTACTTCCATCAGGACACAGTGGTACTCAGTGGCTATATCTATTAGGTCAATACATATCTAATGAGCTTGTCTGCTCAGTGTGAAGAAGTTCAAGAATCAAACCATTTGTAAATGACGGGTGGATTCTTGATTCAAATGTTACTGCTGGATAAGTATGATATTTGTTTGTTATTTTCAGGATACCAACCTGCCTACTCACACACAAGGTTATATTGATTATGCACACAAAGTCTCTCTTTTGTTCTTTGAAAACACACCAATCGTCCAAGACATATTGCCATGGAGATGGATGGCAAGATTCATCTCTGTCTGCCCACCCAGACAGCTGTCTACATCCCAGCAGTCACTATGTAATAAGTTGCTTAGAGGTCTACTCGGCTGAAAATAATGAAAAGCCCACATACAGTTTTTAATGATGACACAGAATGCTGGGTATGCTGTATAATTTTATAACAGTCTCAGAAGTGATGCTGTTGGCCTGATTTCTAGTCTAATTCTAACAGGCCCCAGCCTGCGTCTCCCCAGAGAAACCTGGCCGAATCAACCATGAGAGCATGAGGGGCACACTCTATGATCCATCGCTAAAGACTCCCACTCTACACAGGCTTAGCAATAATGTCAGTGTCTACATAGTGACACTTGCCATGTTTTCAGCTAAATGATTTAAAATATCTATTAAGTGAGGGCAAAACAAGCTAGATTCATTCTCAGTGCTTCAGTGCACCAAGCACTGAGTTACAGTGGCGTCAGAAAGTATTCAGAGCTCCTGTACTTTTTTGCTTTATTGGGTTATAGCCTTGATTTAATTTTAAAAGGATGAAATTGCAATTTTTGGCCCTCAGTCTACATTTAATAACCCATAACAAAGTAAAGTTTTTCTAATTTTTTCGCTTTTATAAGAAAACAATTCTCTTCCAAAATACTGAATTCTCTTATTTACAAAATTATGCAAACCCTTTGTGTGGCAATTCACATTCACTGGACGTAGTTTAGAAAGGCACAAGTCTGTGTGAAGAAGATCCCACAGATTACACTACATTTCAAGACATAAACCAAGCCATTAAGTCCAAGGAACTCCCTGTAGATATGATTTTGACTTTTATGACTTTCGTAGAGCTGGTTGTCAAGCCAACGTCAGTAAGCAGGGAAGATTGGTCAGACAGGTAACAAAGAACCCAACAGCTACTTGAACAGAGCTTCAGATGCCCTCTGCCGAGATGAGAGAACCTGATGGAGGGATCAGCACCTCACTCATGCCTGATAGTGTTGTGCAACAGATGAATTTAGACATACATCTGGAATCTGATTATTAGTTTGATCCAAGCCACAGTTACAGTCTATCTCTGTGAGACTGTTGCTATGCTTTTCAGGTATTCTCACCCCTTTTACTACCCAGAAGAGGTTAGGTGTTAACTTATGAAACAACTGGTCCCCAAATAGTTATTTCCCACAGGGTGATGATTATTTCATTTCAGCTTTGTAACCTCCTGGATTGTCCAATCCTCTTACACTTGTTCAAGCTTTCCCCCACTCCAGCAGGACAGTCTGTATAATGTGATTTTCATATAAATTAAGTCCTAGAGCAAGATGAAAAATGAGAGGAGAAATAATGAAAAATGAGTGGAGAAACAGAAAGACAATGCCCTACATCCACAGGGCATGAGGAGTCACTGAATAGGTTGATGAACAGGATCATATACTCGCCTTTTTTGTCACCACATCTCAGCCCTGTTAAACACCTATGGGAGATTTTTGACTGATGTGTTAGACAGCACTCTCCACCAATATCATCACCTATCTGTACATGCAACACACTGTAATTATTCCACATAAGGGTAAAGAACGATATATTTGATTTAGGTGTCCCAGTACTTTTGAAGCTATACTTAGACACCTGCTGTCTGCTGTGATCTGCTCCACTATTTCAGTTGTATGTTCTTGCATTTTGTTTTATTTGCAAGCACAGATTATTATTTGTGGATGGTAGCCTGGTGCAGACTATTGTAGAGCTTTTAATGCCAGTGTATGATAGTCAAGTGATGAACAAGACATTGTAATAATGTAATACAGGTGGGGCCTATACAACATTACTAACAATCATTGTTTTTATATAGATACATATAAAAAAAAAACCAAATAGATTCATTTTGTTGTTTTGTTTGTCATGTGACAAGCATAGCACAGAAAATCCACCAGTAATTGAAAGTGCAGAGATGCATCGTAAACCTTCTATTTAAGTATATTAGCCTGTATATTTAACAGTTGAAATTTCACAGGTAGTGTAAAGTATTTTTAGTCAGATTTTCACAGAGATTTCAGTAATTAAATTAAACATTTAAAGAAGACCTGAAAATAATGAATCTTGACTGAAAGCTACTCACAACATCATGAGAAATGGATAAAAAATATGTCTCTGTTGGATCTCCATGGGTTTCATCTGTCCCTGTTTCTTATTTGTAATCCATCTCTTGTTAATTAAAGACTGACAATCCTTGATTGAGCATGAAGTAAATATACCCACATACACATACAACTGCCATGGCCTACAATGCCATGGCATCTAAAAAGGAACGTGTGGTGATTTATAAGGCTAATGTAATTTACTCATTGTTTTCTGCAGACATTTTATGAGATTCTGTGACTTAGAAAACTGTGCACTAGACACTGCAGACACTTTAGTGCACATCATGACCCATTTCCTGCATTTAAAATCCTAATCTATTCTGTAGAATATCCAAGTGATATTCTACAGAATCTAATTGATATGCTTTTTAAAGTTTCATATATGGGCCGTCAAAAAACTCAAGTATACTAGGATTGTTCTGTCAGTTAAAGCCAGTACCCAGCAAGCCACCCACACTCGCATCATTCCTCCCTTAATTCTCACTCTCTCCCTGCTCTGTGTTAGACAGATGCATCAGTGGGACAATAATGGAGTGCGGAGGCATATGAGTGAGTCCTGAGATGACAGAGAGCCTGGCATCCCCAAATCCCCCTCTGCTGCACCATGGCTCTTTGTCACGGTATAATCCTTCCTCACTTGCTGAGAGGCCAGGAAGGAAGCTCAGAGAGACGAAGAGGCAAAATGAAAACATATTCTAAAAAAAATACATATTTAAGAGATCTATAGTTATACCTGATCGGCAAGTGGCAGAGTTAAAAGATGAATACAGAATGGCATAGCTCACCTAAAGTAGGTGAGCTATGCTTCAATGCAGTCACTAAATAAAAACAGCTCAAAGGAAAGGGTATGACTCAGCTGCATAGGCAATTAGGAGAAGGTGCAATTCTTAGACAGAAACCAAATTAAAGAAAGGCATTTAGACACTGCATTTGAGGTGGAGAGAGAGCAAGGGACAACACGAAATGAGAGTGAGCTAGTGGCGGTTGTGTGCGGGTAGTAGAATAGCAAGAGAGAGGAAAATGAAAATAAGAAAGAGTGGAAGACTAAGGCAATTAGCTTATTTGAGTTGACAGAGCCGAACCAGAGTGTTTGGAAGTGATAAGGTCGTGAATGTGCGACACAGGCAGAAGGCTAAACAACTACATCTTCTCATCCCCCCTATTAATACCACTGACACACCACTGAACACTCTGGGTTTCAACTTAGTCATTTCTAAGCAAATAACACAAACACACACACACACACTGGCCTGGAGCACATTTACTGGTGCTAATGGTCTGCGTAATTCAAACACAACAGAATTAGTGTTGGAATAAAAACACATTTATGCCCCCCATGTTTACCAGCAGTTTGTTTCCAAGCTGATAGTTTGAATTTGTGAGAGTGATTTGGAGGGTAATCTTCTCTGTATTAAGATAAATACTTCTCCTAAGAACCCATAATTATCCCCTATACAGTATAAAACCTGCGCTAAGACTTGTAACCTCTCATTCATGCTTTTTCTGTGCTGTGAACAAACTGGGCTTCTGTGTGTAGTAACTTACACAATGTGCATAATTTCCATTCATCATGCTTTAATTCCCTGACGGACTCTGTGATTGACTGTCTGTATCGGCTGACTGAAAGAACATACAGAGGCCAACAAATTTAAACAAACACACTCTGACACAGACACAAAGAGATGTGCTATACTTGGTTCAGATACAGTACTTCATATCATATTCTGAGCACTAAATTGTTCATAGCCTAATTTTTAACACAATCTGCTGTCAAGGCAGCGCATGGACACAGCTAACTTAATGAAATAGCTTGTGGGTCAGGGATTGTATAGTTCCCCACAGCTGCATTAAACAAACCTGCTAAAAGCAGCAAATTACAGTATTAATAAAGCAAAGCTCAGATTTATCACTACATTTTTTTCCCTCTGAAAATATTTTCTTGTTTTATCCTGCCTTTAAAAGATAAAGGACTGCCAGTCATATAATCCAGGTAAGAAGTTAGTGGCTCTTCAATCATGTTTTTATGGACTTTCATACATTGCTCGTGAAGGAAAATGGTGTGAAAGTCGTAGTACAGGTCTGTCTGTAAAAAGCTTGTTGAAGTACATGTTGGCATCAAGGAGAAGCCTGCAGGTACTTGCATTTTATTTTTCTCATTGTGCTAATTAATCATGGCTCATGTTTATTGCTAATGTAAATGCATCACTTCTTCCATCATGAAAATAAATCTATCCAATTTGTATAAGGGATATAATTCCTTCTTTGGGAGACTCTTATCGTTAATCAGTGAATAGCAACTTAACACAGGCAAATTAAATCAATCAAAAATTAATGAATTTGCATGTTTGATAAAGATGGCAGTGAGTATTGCATAACGCAGTGTTGTAACAATTAATTGAAAAATGTGGAAATGTGTGCTTCACAAGCCATTATAATGCAAGTATTGGTAAATTTTCCTGGTTCATTAAATTGGTTTTAATGTGAACGGTGGCTGATATTTCTTTCAGGAAGCCTTCAGTTGACCTACTTAAAGATGGTGCAATCTATTATAGGTGGAATTTGAAATGTTTTGTGTGCCATTTGGTCTCTTTGCTTTGTTTGCAACACACCATTTAGGTCTGGCAGAGGAGTGAAACAATGCAAGAATTGTTATTGCAGTTATTAAATCGACCAGGTTTAAGAGATGAGAATGACCTCCCTCTGTAGGCAAACTGTGACCCATTTATGTTATTACATGGCAAATGCTTTCTCTTCTTACCTTTCTCCATGGTGATAGTGAGGAGTAAGATGTGTGAAATGATGAAGGTTTTTAGGTTTTGTGCAGGACTTAAGTATTGTATATTGACTTAAGTATTGTATAAGGCAGAGTTTTACACTTCGCTTCCTTAAATCAACTGCTGTGCATCAGTGCACTATCATCACAGCTCAACTTTCTACTATTTGCAAACCAGTGTAAATGATTACATTTTCCCTCTTTTTCATATCATTCTCTATCTACCACAGCATGAACTCAACACATACCAGCCAGTGAATAGGCCCATTGAGGTTGATTGGAGTGGGTTTCTAACCAAGGTCCTCAAAGTAAATATGAATACAGTACATTCTGTCAGGGTCACAGTAAGTTCCTTATTCACACAGCTCCATGTCTACCACAATTTCCTCCGCAGCCAATCACCAACATGCTGGAATCCAGGGAAACCATAGCAACAATGAGACCTTGGACGTTATTGGCAGGGTCAATGGAATGAAAGAGAAGACACGGAAATCAAGTTTAAAGAAAAAAACAACAACTGAATCTATGCAAGTGCCAGAACTGCCACTGTGCTGTGAAGATTTGACAGAGAGTCTGTTGATGCAGACTCAGAAAGCACAGTTTAAATGTTAGCCTCAAGGCTCCCTTCATTGTCCCTATCCTGTAGTCTTCAGTGTCTTTCCTCAATTGCTACTCCCCTGTTGCACACGCACCAATCATCAATTTTGAAACACATCATCAAGTTCACTGATGACACAACAGTAGTGGGTCTCATCAGCAGGAAAGAGGAGTCAGCATACAGAGAGGAGGTACAATGACTAATGGACTGGTGAAGAGTCAACATCTTACTTCTGAACATTGGCAAAACAAAAATAGTTCCATGATAATCTTGTATAAAGTACTGGGTCACAGTTTAAACAGGAAAAAGGAACACTGACTTGGCATAATTACATGAACATCTGTCATATTTAATACATCTCATCCACCACTAGCACTATTGAAGTGATTTGGCACCTTCGGACTTCTCCGTGTTAACCAGGATGAAAATGGAGCTCAGTTGCCATTTTGACTGTGTTGATGATGTCACTGCTGCTGTGGAATACAAGATCTAAGACGCCAACTTCTACAAAGGACTGCATGACCTCCACAACTGCTGCAGGAAGTGTATAAATATAGGAGGAGACTATGTCAAAAAATAAATGTTCTATGTTTTCTAAAACTGATTCCTCTTACCTTAGGCCATTAACTTATCAATCATCCCTCATAGTGTATCCACTTCCTATTCAAGCATGCAGCATCCGGTGTAGTCTGTTTTTGATTCTCCATAAATGTTTCTTATTGCATTATTACTACTGTTATGCTGTTGTTCCTATTTGCCTGCCAGCATTTATTTGTGTATGATTCTTGCTTTATCCTCCTCAGCAGTAAATTCCAGAGTTTAAAATAACAGACCTGTGGTTGTCACCGCTATTCAGGACACACTCTTTTCCTCTCTCACACACAGCACAGGAGGTAGAGAGTGACAAACAGACTATGTAAAAGAAAGTGAGAGAGAAACCTCCAGGAACAACATCCAGCTGCCAGCCCTTATCCAGAACTGCACTGGTCCAAATAGAACACACTGATCTACATTATGAAGACACTGACATATACAGTACAGTACAGATAGTTTTAAGGAAGTACAATGTCATTTACATGTTTTGCAATAAGTATTTTATATCAAGTTTTTGCTTTTTATTCATGCATTTGCTTTGCATGTTTATGTTTTTGTTCATTTGTCTAGTTTGTCTTCCTATTTCAAAAAAGTGAGGTCAGTCTCATACCTTCTCCAGCTTGTGACACGATTTGTTTATACTCTCAAAGGAGAAATATGCTGACAACATAATTTTTTGAGAAGATGGTCACTCACCTGGTGGACACAGCCATGTGGCGATATTAGAAATGAGCAATCTCCCCTCGTTTATCTGAGCTGTGATTCTAAAAATATTAACACCTGTTTGTCCTTCCATCTTCCTTTCTTTGACTGTTCTCAAACTTAATGTGGATGTAGTATTTTATCAGTTTGTGTGAATGTTGATTTAGATGTGTGTGAAAGTAGCATTCACCTCTTCTCTGCCATTAATCTTGTGCCTTTGTTGCCTTCTTTTGCCTTGACCCAAAACCATCTCGTCTGACTGAAAACATGCATTGCACAGATAGTTTTCAGGCTTTGATTCAAGCTTAATAATGTCTTTAAAAATGACTTTTTTCAGTTTGATCAAATCCCACTGTTCTTGTAAAACAAATCCATTTGTTTACCTTTTTCATTTTATGTTTATGAGAGGGACATTTTATAACATGACAAGCAAACATTATTTAATCATCCTCAATCTTGTCATAAAACTTTCATTGATTTCGTTATAGAAGTTAAGACATTTAAGAGTGTGTGTGTGCATAGGCTGAGATCAGGCCAACAGTATGGTAAAAGAGTGCAGTCAGGTGCAGGCTGACTAATCAAGCGTTGAGAGAGGGATGGGAATTGAGTCTGGGCCATATCTCAATTCTAAGAGGACCATGGATCATTTCTTACAATCCCTTTGTGGGCACAAAAAGGCATCACTCAGTGGAGAAACTGTGACTGAATTGCTGTGGCCTGCCACCTGGCCAACACCTTTTTACTGCTGGAGACTTCATTAACAGATAGGGATCTTGAGGCTCAAGGACTTGTTCCCAACAAACCCTTAACCTCATGGAACACAAGCCATAGAGCTTCATACCAGCCCCTGTTGTCTCTCTGCAGATCGTATCAATCTAGAGTGAGACAAACTATATAGGGGGGGCTTAGCCATTATTTTCACCTATTTCATCCCCTGCCATAATGGATAACATGAGCCTCTGACACCCTACTTACTTCAAAAAGATGCATCAGGCCTTTGGCTGAAGCTTTGTCAGTAACCCATTTGCTGAAAATCAATCCCAAAAAAAAAAAAAAACATTTTGTGAGCATGCTCCAAAAGACTATGCAAATCTTTGACAGTTGCTGTGCCAAACAGAGAGCAGGAGAATGAGAATGATGGAGATGTGAAGAGAGTAATAGGCTTCCTTAAAGCACACCCCATCCATGCTATGGGGGGAGGGGGCATTCAATGATTTTAAGTCAATTAGGAAGTGATAAAGAGGGTGGAGACAGAGAAAGGGAGACGGCAGCAGTTATGACAAGACACATTCACAGCTCATTTGCAACAAGGCAACATACCAAATTCAAGGCATGTAACTGACTCAGCTGATGAGGATAAGACAGCAGCCACCCCTGAGAAAAGATTTATATTAACTCTACTGATATTGTCAGGGAAGCACTATTGTCTGGGCCTTTGTTTTCAGCATTTAACACAATGGCTATTCCACTCCAGCCCTCAGCCACTTCACCCTTGACACTAGCGCAGCAAACCTAAATTGACTGAATGGTTGATAGCATTATGGTAATTCCAGACCTGCCTCTCCTTTCGCTGTTAACACTGGAGAGGAGAATGAGGACTAAAGAAAAAAGGAAGTAGTGAGGGTTTTTTTTTGTATATGTGTCTGGTTATCAGGCACAGTAAAGGGTTTACAAACAGCCAACATCCTCTTATGAAGCCCCTGGCAAGGCCAGAGCCACGCTGTGCTAGGGAAATAATAAGAGTCTGCTCTTTATCAACCCACACATACTGCAACAACCAAGAGCAGTCTGTTTTGTCAAAGCAAAGAGCAAGCATAGCATTAGACTGAATATTCAGCAAAGTATTGCACTCCTATTTTCTTAAAGAAAATGAAGAAACACTTGAAATAGTCTGAGGACTCTCATCTGCTTGCTGACGCCCACCTGTGCTCACACACTGCCAGGTGTGCTGGCAGACAACACAAGCACTTATCCATCCATCCATTCAGAGCAAAGGAAACCTCCACAATAGAAATATCATTAGAGGTATTTCCTTAATGCCTGCAATATGTTATATGCCTTAATTTGTTTACATTGGATGTACAGTATGTTCCGATTAAACAACGCATATATTTTAAAAACTAAAACAAACTCCTCAGAGAACTGACTCCCACTCAACCTGTTTTCCAGACTGTTATGTAATTGCTGCCCTTGTTTTGTTTTACTGCACCAGAGGAGTACCTACTGTAATGCAGTCATCCTATTGTGAATATCAGAGAAAACATGCATGCACAATATACATATGGTATCATGATGCCAGTCAGTGTCACAGAGCACATTAGTATTTGTCTCTTGATGGTATAGGAAGGCTGGACAGGAAGCTTTAAATGAAGCCTTGGTGTTCCTGTCATCTCGCCATAATTATCACAGGGGTCATATTTTAATTTTGTCTTTATCCCCAGATCTCAGCAGGAGCAGTATTGTATTGCAACCTTTTAAATTGTGAGTAATCTACAGTGTTCAATGGCATTTGTCAAAATCTGTAGAAAATACAGATGACTGGTGGGTCGTTGTATGAAGTCATAAGTAACATGTTTCAGTCACCACTGAAAATAAGTACACCTATTTATGGTATCTGACCTTTTAACTGCATGATGTCAAGATAATTCAGATTGTTCAGAAAAGCACTGAGGCAAAAAGCATCTGAATATATATATATATATATATATATATATATATATATATATATATATATATATATATATATATATATATATATATATATATATATATAATAAAATATATATAAGTTGTTTGGTGATATATTTAGATTGCATTATATAAGTACTTGATTTGCTGAAATAGACTGTGTTGTACCTCATATAATGATGAAACACTCACAGCTGTTATAAATATGCCTTGTTATAAAACACAATATATAGTTGGGTTTTTTCACTTGAGAAATGTCAGATTGAAATAGGCACTAAAACCTGCAGTTGTGCATATAAGGAAAAGAAACCCACAAACTGTAGAACTGTGGGATACATGTATTTTTTCCCCTTCACAGTCACTGAGAACTCAATGTTAAGAACTAAGCTGAGGCATCAAAGACCAACAGCCTATCTGACCTGCATAGAGCCCCACTGTGGGGTATAATGCAGCATTGTACACCAGTTACTTAAAGACCCATTCATGCAGACACTAAGTAAATGCATAGGACCGTAAGATGGGGGGTTTGGGGTAGAATACGATTCACAATACTGCCTCCAGCCTTTACGATTAAACAACTTATACACATATGGAAATATATTCAGAGAGAAGAAAAAAAACATCAGATGAAAATGTTTCTGATTAGAGAAATACAAACCAAAGGTTGTTATTTTTATTTTTCATAGCCTCCTTTGTCTCTCCATAAAAATAGTGTTGCTCAAAATAAATTGTTAAAAGAAAAAGAAAAACGAAGTCATGTTTCAATGTAGTCCATGGAAAAGCCCCAGTATCAGACATTCATTTTGTTTCACTTCAATCCTCAGTTTTTCTTCTTCTTTAAAAGCAGAACAGTCAGCAAAGCACTGTATCACTGCACCACGTCTGTTCCTTTGAAAAATTAGCATCGGAATGAGCCCTTGCAGAGACAAGTCAGGCAAATGCTGTAATGCATTACTAAATTAGCCCTAAACACTACACAAGCCATTAAGAAGCATGTCAAAACCTAAGGGAAAAGAAATAATACAAAATGCAACTAATAACAGAACAAAGTATTTGCAACAGTTGTTATTAGCCTGCACTTCATCTTTGCCAGTTGAACCAGTGGGGAATCATGTGCACACTAAATAAACATGTCTAGGTTACGCTACAACTAAGAAGCACTGCCACTGTCAAATAAATGCAGCTTAGCTCCAGAGAACAGAGGGTTAATCCTTAGCTGCAGAAAGTCACTGCAGTCCAAACGCATTTGGCTGATAGCTACTGAACAGCACATTCTATCCGTGCCATTATGCTGCTATCCTTGGACAAATATTTCTATCTATCTAGATTTTGCTCATGTGTCTTCTTGTGTCTTAAGTCAGGAGATACCATTTTATTGCATATTATATTTGGCACAGTACAAACTGGAGCTTACATTTGGGGCTGTATTTAGAAACTGTTGCCTGTATAAAGAGATTTTTTTTTTACTCCATCCTAAATATGGTCAAAAACAAACAAAATGCCTCTTCTCTCAAAGATAGTACCACCTTCCATTATCAATCACAAAAGCAACTCATCATCTTTGTCTTTTTTAAATAGAAGTCACCAGTTATTAGAAAATAGTTTCAAATTACTTTCTTTTCTAATATAATCTGCATGTCTCACCACTGTCTGACATTAGTTTCATTAATATATATATATATATATGTATTTTTTCATATTTATATACTTATGTATAGGCATGTACAAGAAACAAAAAACTGTCTCTGTTTGCACTTCTGTACAAAAGAAAGTTACCGTTTTGTTCTTTGTGCATTCTATTGCATGGACTGGTGAGCAGAAAGGTGGAGAGGAGATGTTGGGGCAGAGTCAGAGATAGATCCATAGGGAGCATTACTCAGATTTGGGTCTCTTGAACCTTCTCCTTGCCGTGAGTAGTCTTAATGATGTAGGGATCAGCAATGGTGCTGATGTGGCTGTGATGCTGTCTGACTGAGCGATGAAGAGAGTTGTTCTGGGTCCAGTGGGCTCCGTAGCCCCCATGACGGGATGAGGAGGAGGAGGACACATACCCAGGTTTAAAGGTGTTGCTGTTGTGTTCCACTAATGTAGGCAGTACCAATCCTGTGTCATCTGAGCCACTAGAACCAGAGGTGGGTGGTGGAACAGGAGGAACTTCTTCCTCCATCTGTATGATTTCTATGGTCCGGGCTGCTGCCACCGTGCTCCTCTGCTGATGCCGCTTGCGCAACTTATAGAATGCTATCAACATAGCAGCTGCTAGCAAGGTAACAGCAACAAAACAGCCAATTATGATTTTGGTGGTTTTCATCACCTCATCCAGGCTGGCAGCTGGCCCACTTGGGACTCTGGCAGTGGGAACTGACACCTGCCTTGGAGTCTGAGTATTTTGAAACAGCACAGTTGGTGTGGAGATAAAGACGGGCTGAAAGACAGAGGGCGAGGCAGGGGCAGTAGGCTTGGGTTTAGGGGTCTCCTCCACTGTGGGCTCCAAAAATTCCACTGTTACGGTGGTAAAGTAGGACAGATTAGATGTATTGAGTTCAGCGTTGCTAACGTTTAGGTAGGCCGAGGCATTTGAATTTCCTGCCATGTTGCTCACCATGCAAGTGTAGACCCCTGTGTCTGATGGGAGAACATTGGAGAAATTAAGGGTCCCATCGTTAAGGACAGATATCCGCGGGTGAGCTGAGCTATGGGTCAATACAGTCCCATTTGGGAGAAGCCATCGGACTGAGCTCATGGCAGCTGTGCGGCACTTGAGTTCTGCGACCCTCGCTGCTGAGATGTTCAGGTCTCTGGGAGCATCGAGTATGAATGGTGCTGAACACTGAAAGGTGGTCTGATCAACTTCCACCAGGTATCTTCCTCTCATGTGGGCCGGGGTGTGACAGCGTCCACAGCAGGTGGAATTTGTGGGAATGTATTCTCTGAGCCACCAGGAGAGCCACACTACATCACAATCACATCGCCAAGGGTTGTGGTGCAGGTGTAGCTCCACCAAGTACTGCAGAGGGGTGAAGAGGTTATGGGGGAGGGATGAGAGGTTATTATGGGCTAAATTGAGCTCCACCAAGGCCGTGATGTCATCAAATGCATTCCTCTCAATGGTCGTAATGGCAGAGTTCATAATCCACAGTTTACGTAAATTCTTGAGCCCGCGGAAAGCCCCAGGCTTCAGTTCAGGGAAAAGGTTCTCAGATATTTCTAGTTCCTCCAGTCCCACCAGAGGTGAAAGATGAGGAAACTCCCTCAGATTGCACATCCCCAAGTTCAGGTACTTGAGGTTTTGAAGACCCTCGAATGCCCCATCAGAGATGTACTCCAATTTCCTCAGCTCCCCCAGATCCAGTCTCATGAGTGAGGGAACACGGTTGAAGGCATACGAGGGAATGCTCTCAATGGGATTGTTTCTAAGCCACAACTCTCTCAACTTCGACAGGTACTCAAAAGCTCCACTGGGTATGACTGTCAGTCTGTTGTCAAACAGCTCCAGGGTATTGAGGCTGGTCAGGCCATTGAAGGCCCCAACTTCAATCTGCCTGATAGCATTTCTGCCCAACTGCAGTACCTCCAGATGATGCAGGTGCCTGAAGGTGTCTGCCTGTATGGTCTCTATGCTGTTTTCCATCAGGTTCAGGTACCTGGTGTTGGCTGGGATATTTGGAGGAACCCTAACCAGGCCTCTGCGGGTACACACCACCTTGCTGAGCTGGTTAGTGCAGGAGCACACACCTGGACAGTTCTGTGGGTTAGCCGAGCCCGACGCAGGGCCTGTAGACTGGCACATACTGAGAGCAGGCACCATGAGGGAGAGCACGGCGAGCAGGGCTGCGTTCCAGGTAGGCTGCACACTAACCTGGCCCAGAGGACTCATGGTGTGGAGGGCTCATTATTTTGCATGGTGGGGGGAGACGGCACACACCAGAGGACAGACCACCCTAGCCTGGCTGGAGCAACTCGAGGCTCCCAAGTTCCATCGACAGCGCAGGGAAATACTACATCAAAATTGATGAGTGAGAGTGAGAGTGGGGAAAAAGAGGGACAGAGAGAGAGAAAGACAGAGAGTGGGAAATTAATACAGGAGAAGTAGCAGTGGAAAAGCAGTGCAGCAATGTAAGAAAAGGTTGAATAACAGGATCGGTGACGTACCTCATTAGTTTTAAAGTGATCCTTTTTGCCTCTTCCCAAATGTTAAAAGCAACAGTCATGCATCACGTTCATTTATAATTCCTTTCCATGGAAAGATGTGAGATAGATCTTTTCTTCTTTTTTCCTTTTTGAAAAAGTGAGGTGGCCCTCTATTAGCCAAGTGTACAAAATGGCTCCTGGTATTAAAGACTGAGCGCAGCATGGAAAACACTCACAGTCAGAGGTAAGGCCATGAAGGCTTGGCAGGTGCTTGGATTCCTTCTGCCCCCACTAACTGCCCCCCTGCCAGGCTGTAGACTCCAAAATGCAGCTCCACTGTGGATAAATCACAATGATCCATAATGCAGTTAAACATGACAGAGGATGAGAGAAGAAGTGACCAACTGGAATGAATAAAAAATCCCCAGTTCTGTCGGCTCCTGATACATGTGTTGCCTTGTCGGCTGGTCGCCTGTTTGGTGGAGAGACCTCCCTCACTGTGACTTTGCCAAGGGCTAGTCGGTCGCTGATTAGCCCCGTTGTGACAGGGACTGAGAGACAGAAAAAGGCTAAAGAACTCCCGGCACAGTCATCCCCCCCTCTCCTCTCCTCTCCTCCTCCGTGTTCCTCCTGCTTCCTCCCAACGTTGGGCTGGCCCTGGTCAGAGCAGCTGCAGGCTGCCGTGTGCACAGTTAGCAGTAATCCGTCTATTCCTCTCGGGGGGGGCGGGGGGTGGGGGGTGGTGGGAGAGATGGTGGCGCTGGGTGGGGGGTGGAGAAGAGGATGCGCTGCACTGTTGGAGCTTCGCAAAAGGATGTCGGAAGAGAGAGAGAGCACTCTTGTCCTCTTCTGCAATGAGAGAAAAGAGAGGACGACGCTGGGAGGATGTGTGTGGAAGTGGGCTCCGTATCTGTATCCATACACAGAGAAAGGTATTGAGGATTCTTCTCTCCACTCGCTGTTCGTCCCCAGGCTGTCTCCTGCAGGGTTCTCCTGCTTGCTTATTTGTTAGTTTTTCTCCGGGGCTGAGGTAGTAAGTTGTGGCAGTTAGCCATGTGTGTGGCTGTCAGACTTGCGGCTGGCTGGTGGACTACTGCAGTAGCAAGAGTAGAACACAGAGAGAGAGAGAGAGAGAGAGAGAGAGAGAGAGAGAGAGAGAGAGAGAGAGAGAGAGAGAGCGAGAGAGGGAAAGGGAGGCAGAAGAGAGAGAGAGACAGAGAGAAGGAGAGAGTGAACCACTGACAGAGCAAGAGAAGATAGAGTACGCAAAGGAGAGAGTGTGTGAGAGATGGAGAGGAGGAGGCACGCGGGCACTCGAACAGGCAGCCCACCATCACAGAAGCAGCAGGAGCAGCATTCTAATCCACATCTCCTCTTCTTGTTTATTCTCCAATCTCTCTCTTTTCTCTATCCCCCCTCCTCCGATGTGTGTCGGTGTTGCAGGCAGCTAAGATGCTCGCTCTGCCCCCTCCCTTTGTCCTTCAGTGGGAACGTGAATGTACTGCTGACGCACTCCTCTCAGCTGCTCAGCCAGCCTCAGAGCAGTGCATTGGTTTGATGCAGTGTTCCTGTGTATTAACACATTCAACCCCCCCCCCCCCTCCCCTATGCCTCCTTCTCCCTCCCCTCACTGTAACTATCTTCTCTCTTTCTCTGGCTCTTTATGTCTCCATCTCTCACGTGTGCTGTCCCTCACCTTCTTTCTTGACTCCCACTCTCGAGCTCACCTCACCTGTGCTGATTGTCCCCTCCGTCGTGCTGTATGTCCCCACACCACCTCCCCCCAAACTATCGTTCAAATTAAAAGTCTCCCCATTCAATGTGTTATACACAGACAAGAGGTCAGACTTCCTACTTCAACTCTACAGCGGCTTTGCATTATGTATTTCTCTCTGTCTCATAAGCACAGCAGTGCGTCTGTGCTTTCCAGTGAAGATGCGGCTCGCTGCTTTCCAGATCTTGTAAGGCACAGTTTGGTGAGTCTCCCCTCATTTTACCATAGGGTACAAACAGAAAACAGTTGTTTTTTTCATTTTGTGAGATGTACAGGATTTATTGTGTGTGTGTGCTTGTGTGTGCGTGTGTTTGGGTCGGGGGTCTGTGACATCATGTGGACTGAAACGCTGACTCTGCTTCTCTGTGTCTGCTGGGCAGCTCTCTTCGGGGAGGACAACGAGGAAAGAGACTGCACACAGTTATCTCTTAGAAAGATGAGAGAGAAAGACGGAGAGATGGAGCAAAAGAGACTTACTGAGAGAGTGAGGGAGAGAGATGGGGCTTGGTAGGACGAGATATATCCACGTCCTTGGTGAAATAGGGGGAAGGAGCCTATAGAAGGAAGTGAGAAATGAGATAAATAGGGACAGAGGAGAAGAATGAGGGAGACAGATGAGGGAACGCGCTGCACAGTAGCCTCCTCAGTGAAATGGCACAGGCAGGCAGAGAAAAAAAGGATGACGATTAGGGGTGAGGAGTAGGAGGGATGAGAGGAGTGTTGATAGCGTTGGATTAAGCATCATTTGAATGCAGGACAAGGAGTCTCCCTCTCTGCCTTTGGTTAATGACCACATTCTCTCCCTCTCTTCCTTTTCTCTCCTGTCACATATACATTTGCAATTGGGGTTGTGGCAAATAGAAAGACGGAAGAAAAAAGCACACATGCAGACAATAAAGAATGTGCGTCTGTCAATTCCCATCCTAATTTCCGATTTATGAAATAAATGTCAAACATGAATGGAATTTTAAATCCCACTGTTGTTGAAAAATTCATACTCCATTTCCACATTGGATCATAAAGAGTATGAAGCAACACTGAAGCTAATTTAAATGGATACAAAGGTACACTTTACAAAAGTAGACCATGAAGACAAATTTATTAGTGTTGCTGTATGCATTACTTGTTTGTATTAACACATAAGAATATGAATTAAATGGTATACACAAAATACATGATGAAGCTCATTATCATCTGGATCTGGAAATGTTATAATAAGTAAAGAATGTTACCCTTCACTATGCCTTTTATGTGCAACACATATATTCTAATTCTGCTGCATTTATGTCACCAGTTAAAACACATCGTTTCCTTGTCAGAAAAAGCATGGACATGACACTTATGATTTAGAAAATAATATGGTAAGTTAAATGAGGGATTATGGCTCTCAATAAAGAAGAGCGCAGACTGTCCTTCATTGCCCTACAATATTTTGGTGAAAATAAATGTTGTGAGCAACAAAGGGAATGTATGAAACTTATACCTTCAGCTTGTTTTATGCATCAAAGAATGACTTTGACAGAAAAGCCAGATGAAAACAAAGATCAAGGAAAACACTAACATCTGTGTTTTGGAAAGGTAACGCACCAGAAAGACTGGAAAAGGTTTTCAAAAAATGTGCCAAGTGCTGTTCATGTACCTATTCTATTCCCATTAGGTGTGTTGCTTCAAAGTGAGGACTGGAGGACAGGAAGAAAGAGAGAGAGAGGAAGAGAAAGAGGAAGAGAGAGAGAGAGAGAGAGAGAGGAGCATGACGGGGTGGATGAGGGGACAGTGGAGGGGAGATAACTATTAGTTAAGGTGGTGCAGGCAGGGTTGGTCGGATAATTGATGGCCATGGTTGTAGCTGCTGTGTTAATGCTATTACAGGGGGCATGAGCTTGGAAAAGGTCAGTTAGCACACTGAATATATGACGTTTCCTCCTACCGTCTTTATGGCTGCCTCTGTCTCTGTCTCTCTCTCTCTCTCTCTCTCTCTCTCCTCAGCTCTGTCTTTCTGTCCTTTTTCTGTTTACATGGATCCACAGTTTGAGTATCAAAGTAAGGAATATCAGCCAGAGCCACTGTGGCCCAGTCCTCCCTTTAATGTTAAATGAGGTCTGGGATGAGGATTTATTGCCATCTGAGAATAAATATACGGTGTGTGGTACATCATGAAGAGTTTTAAGGAATTACTCTGTAGTATGATATAGCATCTTGTCAGTTCCACAACATTAATGAATTTGAAAAATCTGCCTCTGTTTTACGAAATAACCTACATTATATACATTATACACAATAAGATGGCCTGGTTATCTGTTTAGCTAATTTCTGTGTTTGGATCCTCCAGATTAAATCATAAATTACAACCGTGGCCATTGATCACTGATGTAGTGCATAATAGCATTGATTTTCACTTTCATTCATCAAGAATCTAAAAATATTACAATGAACACCTTCTACTTGTTGACAAGCATATTTGGCAATCAGCTGCCCTTTTTCATACAAACTTCATGGTGTTGAATAACTTTAAAACCATTCACTGTTGTGAACAAGATATTATATTTTATGCTCCGTCCCTTCTTTGGAGGCAAACCCACTTCCCAATTTACAAAAAACATAAGATAGGCCAAGTCCATCTTGGGAGAGGGAAGCACAACATGCGCTAGAGAACCCCCCCCCCTTAAAAAAAAGACAACTTTAGGTGGGTCAATACTATAACAACATGAAGGTGAGTGGTGCTAAACATCTGTCTACCAATAGCAGTGTGGTGTAGAAAGTGTGAGTCAGGTCAATACTGAGCGAGTGAATTCCTGCCCTACAGTGCTGCGTCAGGGTTACAGGGGAACTGAATGTCGGAGGAAGTTGAATCTACATGCTGATAAATTTATGTGTGTGAGTCCCAAGTCACGATCTGTGTGGGCTTTGACAATCACTGAAGGCTGAAGGTATAACATTAGATGTTTCATAGGTCTACTGTTCTTAGAGTACATGGCCCATTATTTACACATTCTACTACGTTGCCTTTTCTGACACTGCTCACTCTTTTTGCTGAGGTCTGGCACTGTTTGATGACTGGAAGCAGCTGTCCCTCCTCAAGTGAGTCTGGGTTAAAAGCTGGAGACGGGCACTGCGAGCTGACCATGTGGTCACGGGCCAAACACATATGCTATTGAGCCATAAAGGTCAACACTCCCATGGGCTGAGACTAATAGTGCTACTGCCAGATGCTGAAGCTAGCACTACTACAGTCACATTCCGATCACCCATGCCTGCTCATTCTAACAGCGCTCCTGCAGCTACTCAGCTGCAGGGCAAGCAAAACAACATGTATTGCTTAGTTACTGTTAGTGACTGTTTCAGTGCAGCTTCACCTCGTTCTGTAGTTAGAACTGACAGAGCTAATTAGCTGCTAGCATTAGCCATTACATTGCCTTAGCTACTGCTTGATGTCTGCTGGCCCCTGTGGATCCTTTGCCACTCAGCCTGTGCTTAGTGTGGCAGGTCAGCAAAGTGCTGGAGCAGCATTTGGCCTGAGAATAGAGGAGTGGATGGGGAGAGAGAGGAGACCGGTGGAGGCAGATCGATGTGGCCCGTATTCATTAACCCTCGCTCACGGCTCCCTTCCCTCCCCAATCACAACCCCGCCATTTTAGGACGGCAGGAGGTGATTTATTAGCTGTCCTGGCTCAGTCAGCACCATCGACCCACAGTCTGAGGAGAGTTGACTCACACCAGGATATACCGATTCCCTCACTGTGGGCTGAACTCACTCAGTGATCCGACACCATTCAAAAAGGGGCCACGCTGGATGAGGCAGGGTGATCACTGTATATTTGTTTCATTTGTGTGAAGGCAGGAGACCATACATGAGATATGGGATATGCAAATGCAGTAGATTCAGTGCAAAAAAAGAAGCCAAAATTCTTCCTGATGGTGATGTTAGGGCTTGGTGACAGGTATTATTAACAGTGGTCAGGGGACAAACACACTGATTTGTGAGGGTCAAGACTACCACAGGTCAAGAATTACAGTGTTCTGATATTGTAACAAAGGGTCACTTATGTTAGGCACCTGTATATCAGGGCCTGTTTTTTTCAGTACTCTGAGGCCAACACAGTTTTTTGTAGTTTTTACATTTTTCATATTTAATATCTAAAAATATTGAATATGAAACATACCGATAGCTATTTTCAACATAAGGGTGACATGATCAGCTGACATGTGGAAGCCATACTCAACATGGAACATTTGGCCTCCTCTACAGTGAGGCTACAGGAAAAGCTATAAATAAATAAAATACAACATAGATTAAAGGTGGATCATGAGGGCAAGAAAAGATATAGAATTGTTTCTCTGTCTTGTTTGCCAATGCCAGGTTGACATGGGTTTTTTTGTTTTTCTTGTTAAAAAAAAATCCTTGTGCAGTTGAAAAATGCAATGAAATTAAACATGTATTTGAATAAAATAAATATGGTATGCTTCTATTTAAAAGTGGTTTCAATATTAATCAACAATTTTTTAAAACTCACTATTTAAATAAAAACAGCATCAGTTTCATATGAAAATCTTATGTCCCCAAAAACATAAGCAGCTTCTCTTTCCAGCCTTTTCATCTGGTAAGTTTATCAGAGTTCAGCACCAGGAGCTGTCCACAGTACAACCTGTTTACACCCTGAAGCAGAATGAGGAGACTCCTCCTGTCTCCTCATGGAACTTACTGATAATCAAACAGTGAGTCTTTTGAGAGATTTGTATTCATACTGTTAAATCTACTCTAAATTTAAGAAAAGCACTGAAATAGTTTCAGACTTCATTGAAGGGTCAAATAAATTGAAAATGTAAATTATATGCAGTACATTACATATGAATTTTTTATGTCTGTCTGGGACTATGATGCACAACTTTGTTAGTCATGCAAGTTAGCTATTAAATAGGGTTTGTTTTGTCTTGTCTCTGCTTTGACTATCATAATTTAAATAAAATTATTCTTTTCTTCTATTCCACCAAGTGACACTAATTTCACATTTATATAAATGTAATAGATTGCATGCAGTAAGTGGTCCAGCACCAGTAAAAATGCAGTCGCGATCAAGCTATCTCTTGTTGCTATGTGTTATAGCTTCTCCATTACAGTAACTAAAGAATACCTATTGTGTAAAAAGAGACAGAACAATAATGATAATACATGGAAATCAGTGAGAAATCTTTTAGAAAATGTACTGAGACAGACATACAACATTTTGGCAATGCAAAAGGGTGCATCTGTCAATTAAAGCCCATTTTGTGTTTCCATGTTGTTTTGCTAATCTCCTTTATACACTCGAACAGCTGACCATTTTGTTTCATAAATCCATCACCCAGATGTCACACCTTGTCTGACAAACAGCTCTTAATAGAAACAATGCAGCTCAATTGATTTTATTGATTTCTCTCAACAGAAAACACAATAGGTATTTGGTATACAGGCCACAAAAAGCAAGTGAATGGCATAGACAAATGACATAGATTAATAAGATGACCAGCAGTCACTGTAGACATTTTTTGCATGTTTGTCACTGAACAATATCCCATCCATTTTATTGCATCTACCATGTTCAAATGAGTTTTGTTGTTGTGTCCTCATCAATATACAACTGTTTCGCTTGTTGACATTTGACACCATGGAGAATATACTGTCGATGCGTGATCCTTTGTTTTAAAAAGATATTCAGTAAAGTTAGGGATGTGAGAAATGCTGATAACAGTGGTTATGCCAATAAACACTATTAATCAGAGCTGCCTGCTTGTGTGGAAAATAAATAAATAAAACGGAGTAGGAAATTACCCATCAACAGGTTGCAGTATTTATCTATTTTTGTTTTCACGTCTGGATGCTCAAACCCAGTTAATTATTTTCGTGTATCCCATTAGTGCTGTGATTGATTTTGTCGAGGTTAAAATAAAAGGTGCCCATCCTCACTTTCCATGTGCAGAGTGCACTTCTGGACAGAGCTCTCATTGTTTGCAGACTGATGACCTTCATCACAAACTCATCTATCTGTGTGTTGAGTGTATAGAATGTATTGCACCCTGTCTTTATAAAATGATTATAGCTCCTGCAGATGATCTTTGTCATTAACAGCAGTACTGTGTATAACGCACAACCCGCAGGAAGGAACAAGGCAAGCATTGCTCATTCAGAATTTACAAAGTCTGGTGAGCCACACTGGTTTAAGTGTTCAGATATGCAGAGATAAAGCTGTTACACTGGGAAACATCCCATAAAAGATTCCATATACATGCCATAAATGATTTAACAGCCCTGTGTATTTCACTGGTAATATTTGCACTGATTTGAAGAAAGTGAAGTTGCCCCCCTCCTGTAGTATTTCAATGGCAAAAAAGAAGAAGAGAAAAAAAGAAAAAGAAAAAGAAAAGACCACTTTTACAAATGACTCACTGAGCAAATTTTCAGCCCCTTTTTGTGACGAACATACACTCAGGCGTGCACACAGATACACACCCCACTATGCTGGAGATGTATGAAGGCAGTGTGTTGGATGGACTCCCTCACCTCTCATATGCAAATAACTTTCCCCCCATGCAGCTCAGTGATTGGCTTGCTGTTATTAATATTCTGCCAACGTGTGACTTCGTTAGCCTGGAGTTACTGTGCCAACAGGCAGCACTAAAAAGGGACTTTGTCAATGTTTGATGTCTCGTGAAGTGATGTAGTGTGTTTGTGTGTGTGTGTGTGTGTGACTCTGTTTTCTGAGGAGATTCAAATTTGGGCAGTGGGAGACACTATTTCCTGCTGACATGAGATTGAGGAGGAAGTGGCTATCTGCTTCTGAATATGATTGTAATAAAACTCTCTGTATGAACATCCAGTTTGCATTTCTGTATCTCTGTGGAGTAGCCAGCCACATAGCGGGCTCCATCCCATATCCCCAGCCACAAGGTCTAAGTTTAGGCTTGGCTTTGGGACACTGTTAAGGCACAATCTCACCCTATTGCTTTTCATCCATTTAAGTCTGGGCCACTGCCAGGCATGCCTGTGCTTGTAAACAAACATCTTTAGCTGAATCATACAAGCCAAACTAAACCACGTATGGGGATGGGACGTGAAGCCTAAACTAGCGGTGACATATCTGCCTGTGGCCATCCTTCAGTCACCCGTCATCACACTAAGTAGCTCTGTCACTGCCGTATTTCAACAATGACAGCCTGAGCAGTATGTTCTCAACACAGACCATAGGGTTTGTCATGACAAGTGCAGAAGGGCCGCTCTGTGTGTGTGTGTGTGTGTGTGTGTGTGCATGCGTGTGTGTGTGTGTGTAGGTGTGTAGTGGGTGTGTTTTTATGTGTGTGAGGGTACTGTAAATCCCTTAAACTGGAGCTTGTGACCCTCAGTAATACATTTCTTTTGGCAGAGCAGTTCTGGACACCACCCACCCACCCCCCACCCTCAGGTGCCCCAAGGTTTCGTAGAGGGAAAAGTGTATGGCAGCATTTTCTAAATTGAAGTCAATACCAATCGGCCATTTATCTACAAGCCCTCTGACGCTAAGGGCATCTAAAAGCGCATGTGTGCAGAAGCACGCACGCACCACACACACACTCACACACACACAGAGTTTTCATTCCAGATGCTGAATAAATGATTTACAGCCAACAATAAGCTTAAATTGAAACTCATTTTCTTAATCCTAACTCATTCAAATATTGCCCATTCTCTAAAAGACTCCTATTGTATGTGGGCTTGTTTGTATCAAGCTCCCAGGGCCAAGTTTCTTAGGAAGGGGATTGTTTAGGATTTAACAATACAGAAACTAATTACTCCTCCTCACTCTTGAATTCCACACACACTATTGGAACTACAGCAATAAAAAGGCACATTATGCGTACAGCATCAGTCAGCTTTCATACATCTTTGTACTTCAAACATCCTGTTGAGTCATCATGATGGAGCCTCTCTCTCTCGCTCTCTCTCCTGTGGGTTATATCAGACAGTTTATGATCCAATTGGTCTACCTTGTCTGAGTAATGCTGGATTTATGACAACATAATGTAGTGTATTACACAACACAATAACATAAATGATCTGATGTCCTTGTCTTGAGCAATTGTTTTAATCAGATTTTTTTTCTAATTTTACAGGTGGCACTTGACCACCAAGTAGGTAACTTCTTTTGTGGTTTCTCAAAACAATCTGCAGTCTAATTTACCTCAGGTTCAAAATCAGTGAATGAATGAACTTTATTCACAAAACAATGAAAGTGTTTTTATTGCATATGTCTTTAATTTTTCTATCTTCTTTTTAATTAAAATCACTCAGCCGACATACTTTGTTCTTGCACTCATCCCAAACTAGGGATTTAGAAGATTTGAGTGATTTTATGTGTTATGCATCAGACTATGTGGTGATAAAGGGACAACTTTGTTTCCCTGGCTTTTAAATAAAGGGATTATAAGTCACAGAAGGTTTTCACTCAATTAAATACCAAAACACACTAAGCTTATTGTGCCCACCTGGCTGTGAGGTGGTAGAAAAAAATGCTAAATTGAAAAATGTGAGGAAAATAAAAAAAAAGGTGTGATTGTTCATGTTAACAGCAGTACATAAAACAAAAATGAAGAGTGATCAAAGACACCATCAAGGACACTGTATTCCTGCTTGTCTTCTATCTCAGTCTGATACAGTTTCTTGCACTGAGAACATATTGTTGTCCTATATAACAGTACAATATTAGCAAAAGAGGTAACTCAGAACTTCTACCAAAAATATATGGCACCATAACTTGGTGTTTTCTGCATGCATCATTTTCATCTCAGCTATAAAATGTCCCCAAACATGTGAGTGTAAGTGTTTACCTACCTCTCTCTCCCCAGGGGCTGTTAGCTCAATTTCTGCATGATGTTCAACTCAATGAATAGCAATGCCGCTGTCATGCCACTGCCAAGGTTGTTGAAATCTAAGGAAGCAAACAAACAAAAAATGCACAGGTGAAACAGGGGAAAACCTAACCTTAAAAAGACAAAAATACATAAACCATCAAACTAAATTTACACTCATCCATATATACTATACTTTTTTGTCTTAATTCCCACCTACTAACTTTCAGTTTGATCATATTGCACTTGTCAGTATAAACGAACACACTATATCAATATACTATTGATTGCATGATTGTATTCTGTAGATGTGTCCCACATGTTTCTGCAGAGTGCAGCTACATCTGTTTTGTAATTTCTCCATGAGCCCCTTCATTATGAGAGGGACTCTGCATGTTCTACACTGATCTATATTCAGGGCCTAACCCTGCTCTTTGTGTTGAGGATTACGCGCTCTAGAGGCAGGGTAATTTGATATCCATTGATTGAGTCAAGAGCCAATCTGAAATTGAGGAATTGTAGTTATTGCTATTGATTTTAATAACTAGGCTGTTACAGTTAATTCAGTACAGCTCCAGTCGATACAAAAAGTGAACTGTTCCCTCCTCTGAGAAAAGGACAGTGGTTGATGGTAATGTGCATTATTGTGAAATCTGCTTTTATGCAGTGATAATCAAGCCCTCTGCTTTTGTTCATTACAGTATGTTGTGACATGGCATCTGGTGATGAAGACAGTCACAGCAATTACAGACAATGAAACATTAACACTGTTTGAACATCACAGTAAATTAAATAAGTATTGTGTGTAATATTAATGAACATAGTGTATACGTGAGCCATTATCACTCCCTCTGCATGCATACTTTATAGTGCTGCATGCGTTCAGTTTAAGCCCTTTCAGTAGCCTCTTGAAACATTTTAATTCAGTTAAGTCCAAGGAGACCTTCACTCAAAGTTTCTACCGATTCATTTTTAACTATATATACTTATTGGTTTCAGTCTCCCTCAGGAGGGCATATTCATTAAAAATTTCACTCTGATTTCACATTTAACACTAAATCATGATGACTTGATTTTATACTGATGTCAGTTTTAACTGTTTTGTGTCATGTAACTTTCTACTATATTTACTTGTTTTGCCACGCCATCAACTAATGACATACAGTCACAAACACTGACAAATCAACCCAGTATAAGGTGGGAATATTCGTCAGTATTTTATAGCTGCTTTCTTCTCTGGTCAGACTGGTTGTTAGACAAGTTTGCATTGCTGTTGATGAGCTTTCCATATTTGGCTTGTTCTCATTAATGAAACATGAAACTACCTACAGTAACAAGACTAGGAGTTTGTATTAAGGCACAGTGATGCTTCAAGCTTCTAACATCAGAATGCTGATACACTCATATTAACAAGGTCATTGCACTGATTTTTTGCAGGTATGTTTACCATCTTAGTTCAGTATGTTAGCATGCCAACAGTTGGTATTTAGCACTAAACACAAAGTACAGTGCAAAATGATGGGAATATTCATCACCAGGTATTTGTTCATAAAACAACAGAGTGGCTGTGGCTCAGGAGGTAGGCCTCATTAACACTAAATAACCCTAACAGCAAATAGTGCAGTAAGTCATGCAAAGCTGGGCGTGTGTCACATGGTTGTTTGTTTGTAATATGATATAAACGATGATTACAATGAAGGTAATGATGGCTGGTATAGGGATGATAATGATGCTAAGCATAATTGTGACAGTTGTTGTATTCATGGGGGTATTAACAGCACAGATGATGATTTTATGCAAAAGAACCATATTCAAATCACCACTACTACACATACTAGTGTTAAACAAGTGGCATTCTCCTGACATATTAATTTTTGATGTCCTTGCTCGAAAATCATATGCATGCGTAATGGGAACAGGGTCATTGTTGGCTGCTCTGCACGGAGCGATGCAGAGCCTGTGTTTGCACGGTGAGAAGCAATCCTTTCTAAGGAGACGAAGCGTGGCTATTGCAGCTCTAAGTGGGAATGAATGGAGGGCTAATTTGATGGGAGCCACTTTTCTCCCCACCACATTTAAAACCCCATTACTCTAACATCCACTATGAATACCCAACAGGTCCTTTTGAGATGAGTGAGCTGCATAGGTCACACACTTGTGCAAATGAATATAGTGTGCATGCTGCAGTTTACTTCAAAAAGCATTGTTTAAAAGGGGATAGTGAAGAAATGACTCGCTTACATGCACCATAGCATTATATTATGGTTACTAAACCATGAACAATTGCCAGCCTTTCAAAGGTTATAGCACACACAGAGTCTCCCTCTTTCTCCCTGTCTGTTCTCTCTCTCTTTCTCTTTCTCTGATGCACAAACACACACCTGTCACCAAGACCCATTAGCACCCCTGCTGAGGTTCTGTTTGGCTTTTAGACTCAGGCACAGAAGACCCCCCATGAGGAGAGGGACTAGCACAGGTACTGACTGTTGCTGCCACCCCTCCTCTCCAGTATAAACGGCAAGTGGAATGGCACTCAAAGAAATGCAATTGCACCGCATACAAATACAGTCTGAAGGAAAATGTGTCTGCACATACACTCATACAGAGCAGCTGCCTGCACTTCATGGGATTAGAACATGTTAAACCTCTCTTCATTTTCATCGAGAACACACACAGACCCATGTGGTGATCGATTTAGCAGTATTAGGAGTGGCAGATGTGTGGATGAACAAATGGCTAAATCGCACATGTGTGTTTCTGCATATTCTGCACAGAGTATACTTGTGCATGTGTTTGTCTGTGGCTCTTCTGTCTTGTCTGTGTGAGATCTGACGTGTAGGTGTATGTGGAGAGGGAAAATATCAATACATTACAGGATTGCTTTTTCTCACTGTTGTTATCTTTGCTTTCCCACCTCCATTACACCCCCATCAGCCTTGGATGGATTAAATCAGCAATAAAGACATCTATCTTTGTCTCTGTAAGAGACATGAGACACATTAACAGCACATACACAGTGGTTAGTCTTGTGTCCAGATGACAGTATATTTGCTCTGCATTCTATTTTGTTAGTGTTTGTGTTCTCACACATGCATCCACACATCTGTGTATGCAATACAAAAAGCTGAGATGTGGCAGGAAAGACAAGGAAAATGTGTTTGTCACAGCACCTTGGGCAGCATACGTTCACATGCCCAGCAAATAATTAGAAATGTTTTTTATTGACACTGTAAAAGCGTTTCACACATACAATCAGCTGCCAAGGGGATAAAAGACTCATGCTATCAAAGCTATGTGTGGCAGGCCTCCCACAACGCAGGAGTGCATGCAAGCACCAGTGTGAGTTTGTGCCTGTGTTTGAGTGTATTTCATAGCTATTCTTTTAATTACCCCTCTTGTGAATTAGCTAAGGAATAGGAGATAGGCTATGCAATGTTAAGTATCTTTGGCTGGGAATTATCTGTTTAGTCTCTTCTGTTTGATCTTCAGGAATAAGTCATTAGTTTGCAAGCAGTCTTCTCCCTCTGCATCCCTCCCTCTTACTCCCGTTCTATTTTTTTTGGACCTCCCCTGTGTAGTGTCTTTATTTAGGCAGTTTCTTCAGAGCAGGGTGACTCAAATTGCCCAGTTATGTAATAACATGTGTAGATCGTGTTAAGGATATGTTGTGAAACAAAGGGAGGGCTCAGTAAGGACATGGTTAAGAGAAAACAAGTAATAATACAGAGTATGTGGATCTTTACCGCAGTGGGTCTGCGAAATTAAGGGCATTCATTGTACACACATGGTTAGCATAGGCCACTTCCTCTAGCTAAAAAACATGAGCAAGTTTAAAACAAATTAAATGTCTTGTGTTGTGTGTGTGTGTGTGTGTGTGATGTTCAGACAGGGTGCAGATAAGAACATTGTTAAGACTGGATGAAGAGCAACCATTAGATGGTAATTGGCTGACCAGATGCTCTTCTCCCTGCATACAAATTACAGTCTTTAACTTCGCCAGGCTTCTGGCTTACTCTGTACCATTACTGGTTAGTGTATATACAATTAGTGACTTCGCTCACAAAAAAAACACTGTATCTATCCTCCTCGACCAAAACCATCTTTGTATCAGTGTTTTTTTTTCTGCTTGACTGTAAGGTGAAGTGCTTATTAATGATTTTGTTTTCACTGTACTTCAGACACAACATTTTGTTAGCCAATACACAAAGAAATGTCTCACTAAAAACATTAGAAGTGAAAGTCTGTCTCTCTCCCTCTTTGTCTAGGCTATTTGCTTGGTGTTTCAGGATAACTCAGAGCACTTTTTCAAGTCTTTTTCAGACAGGATGCCAAACTGTGTCAATGCCAAGAGAAGCATTAGTGGACCCTGTGCAGTCCCCCCACAAATGGATATTAATAAACCCTGCTCCGTCTCACAGCTACCCTCCTACCAGTCCCTCTTCGTCTCTCTCTCCATCCTCTCTAATCCCCGCCTATTTTACACCCCATCCTCCTTTTCGTTTTCTTCTCCAGTCCTTTTTCCCTTAAGTGTCAATAACTCTAACACACACTCACAAACACACACTAACACACACAGGCAGTAGTTGCAGTGTCAGGCTTTCCACGGGGGCTGGTATAGTTATATAGTAGACTCTGTGGGTTTAGTAAAATCCTCATTAGGACTCAGTGTAGGTGTGAGCATCCCTGCTGCTGTCTCACAACAAACTGCTTACCTCAACAGAATACTCACACAAACACACACAGCTGCACATGGACCAAACAAAGAGGAGAGGCAGACACTGATACAATGCAGGAAAAATTGTCATCTATGCATATTCATGCTCATATACATTGTATGTTGCTTATACTGATGTATGCCCCCCCCCCACCTGTTCTCCAACATCTCAAACACACACTCACGAACAAACATAGAAGTGTTGGTGCTGTTGTGTGGTGACATGTTAATGAAGGATGACGTCTCCCCCTAATTAATGTCAGTCACAATGGCAAAGTATCCAAAAATAACACTTTGAATTAGGCCTAGTGCACTGCAGCACCATCACCCTGGTAAATCATTCATAATATTCAACCTTTATCAAAATATTCAAAATCATTTTGATCCGATGACTGTTTCACCTGGATGGTGCTGATGGAAACATCTGTGTGGATTTTAAACAAGTTTGCTGTCTCCAAAACACAGGCTCTGGTGGTTCATCATGTATTTTAGGAGGAGTGTGCAGTATGTACAGATTAAATGAGAGATGAAACATGTTCAGACTTTTTGAAACAACACCAATCACTAAATAGCAGGCCCATCTTTGGCAGCAGAGGAGAATACAGCAATCCAAAACTTTGGTGGTGATAATAAGCATTAAAAAAGCTGCAGAGATGACAGTATTTAGGGACCATGTCACAAATATGTTTCAGCCTTTGTAATAGTCATGATGAATAGGGCAAAATCCCCACTCCCCCTCTGCTTCTGAAATGCATGAAAAGTTCAATTTCATCCAATTAAATTAGTGGTTAAAATGACAAATTATCCAATTTCTGATATGTTAAGATAGAAAAATGAGTGACATTACAAAAGTGTAACTGGAAAGAGAGAAAAATTACTGGTTTAAGGCAGGGTTCAGGTTTGCATTTATTGTGAAAAAGACATTAGAATAAGTGTTTCTTAGAAGTCCAAAAGAAATAATACGTTTAAATGAGATGCCAACTCTACTCTACTCTACTTGAGAAACAACTAAATGACTCTTTATTTTAGTTAATTTATTATTTGCTCTATTAAAGGAGACCTAAACAAGTAAACTCAAACTACCTGAACCATAATGAATTGCATATATTCATATTCTATTGCATTGCATTGCATTATGTCAAACTGTATCGGAATAAGGGGTGAATCATGTTACACTTAGTGCTTCTACAGCCAAAGGCAGACACAACACCTGGAAAAAGGAAAAGTTTAGGTGGATTTAATGGCATACAGGTAAAGTTGAAGGAGAGGAGCAGGCAGTATGTCTGTGGACATGGCTGGCTAGCTTCGCAGAGCGGGATGTGGCAGTGGAACTCAAGGTAACTAAGGCTGGCAACTGACTGGAGCGAGAAGTAGCTCAGCTCAGATCAAAGGTGAGAATATTCACAAAAAACATTGAGCACAAGAGAATGGTCTCGGCTCTCTACTGCAATGCAGATTTCAGGGGATAAGCGTCTGGCTGTCCAGGTTTTTATACACAGGCTGATGAGTAGATTGGTCCCAGGTATAGCGGCTTGCCAGCAATCAAGTGAGCAACCCTGCATACACACCAGCAAATGGAAGAATCATAGGGAGGAGACACAGGAAGCACAGGGAGGCAAACTGAGCCTCCATAACAGAATCATAGGGCATTAGTAGTTGCTTCATATGTATATCTTTAATGTATCAGATCATTGGCAATGTATGGAGATTTGCATCAAATCGGCCATAGTGATGCAGATGCATTCCCTAATTAGAACTAAGAGCTCCACATGAGTGCATGTGTCCAGTAGAGTACCACGCCTAATGATGTCTCTGTCTACAATCTATTGCAATCTATCACAATTTATTGTAGAGAATAGTGGCAGATGTTACATTTAACAAGTTAAAGATTTACAGTATATTCATGTGCGCAACATATGTAACGTTGACTGCTCTACATGAGTGAATAATACCTGTGCAGGCTACGAGTTATGAAAGACACAGACATGCCAAGCAAAATGCCGAGAAAAATTAGCATGCACTTAACCACACTTCTGTGAGCCCTTTCCTCTGTATCGCTCTCACACTTTTATGCACACATACACTTACACTTGAAGGGCTGCTCATTTTGCTAATAGACCTCATTACACGGGTGGATGGACCATCGACCCCTTGGTGGAGAAATTAAAGAAATCTCCCTTTTCTTCTCTTCTGTCCAGAATGTGTGACATGATGTCCTGGAGTTATTTACCTGCCCATTGTAGCATGACAACTAATCTCACCTGCAGCCCCAAGACCATGCACACTTAAATGTCTGAAGCAAAAGTAGGTGGACAGACAAATACTTTCCAGAGCTTTCTGTAATTTCTGTGAAAAAAATTTGACCATTAGGTAATGCTACTTCAAGAAAATGATACTATACTACATGAAACATAGAGTTAACAAAACACTGATGATTTGCAATAGAATAAATCATATATACATGGCAACACATACCTCAACCACACAAGTTTAAATTTACCTCATATCTTAAATGACCAGCATAGGTATTATTCATATTCGGCAATTCAATTCTGATGACAGTGTTACTTGTATTTATTCTAATTGTAAGGCAATCAGGGGTTCCAGATGTGTCCTAAAGACTGCAGGCCTGTTATGCAATCTGCAGCCGCAGCCATGGAGACTCGAATTATCATGATAACACTAATTATCATGTTGACAACCAGTTAAATCCCAACCACAGCTGGGCTCTGGTCAACATGGTCACACATCACAGCCAAGTGTTCTTGACATGTTTTCCAGAACACTGGGTATAGTGTCCCACAAAAATGCTGTCTCATAAACCCACACACACAAAGTTACTGGCCTTGGGAGGTGTATATGTGTGACTTGATTTTGGAACAGCTTGAAGCCCTGTCTCATCTTTTGTGACCTCCCAGCTGCAGGCCAGTCGGGAAAAAAAACTAGCAAACCAATGAAGCTTGTTGAAGCAAAAGTGTGTTTGCGTGTGTGACTGCGCATATATATCACAGCTGCACATGTGACCATAAAATGCCTTCGGGGGAAAAATACATCCAGTTAGATTGGATTTTATTACTCAATGTCGCTCCCTTCAGTCATTTTCTCAGCTTCCCTCCTTCATTGAGAAATCTCCCTGACTTTGAGGTCACTTTTGGTCAATACCATACCTCATCTCTCCTCCCTCCTTCTCTCCCCTTCGACTTCAGCTCATATATTGCATCCCTCAACCTCCCACCCTGAAGCCCCCATCTCCACTAAAGATGTCAGACAATGGTTTCACGCTGATCAAATGAGACAGTGTGTCAGTTCCATCACAGGCCACAGGGAACAGTAGGAACAAGTGAAACTGTTGGTGTGTGTGTGTCCACAGGCATATAAAATTGCATAGGTCCAGATGTGTGTGCTTGTGTGTCTATCTGTGATGGTGTGACGTCAGGATATTGCCTAAGAGAGCCGGCAGGGAAAAAGACAAAGGAAAAGAAGAATGTGCTGGAAGAAGAGGCACATCATGTGTAATCTATGCCAAAATAACTGTTTTATATATTAAAATATAAATTCCATTTTCTTTCTAAGCTTGTAGGCAATCTAGTGTAGCTTTTTGTAACAACTATCATGAAATTCTACTTTGCCAAATAACTTGAAAAGTTTCTAAAACTCTCATTGTGTGACTATAGCTTTGTCAGTGCAGCTATTACCAAATATATAAAAACAAGAGATCAGTCAGAACTTCAGTGGTCTTTTATGTGGCCATAGAACAATGGTGGTAGAACAAGGTTATAGAAAAACCGATGAGTTAAATGAGTCTGTTTGAATTCTAAACAACGCTGAGACAGCCTTGGTGTATTATTTCATGCTGCTGTGTGCAATGATGAACTGAACAGACAAACGACTGACTGAAAACAACAGGCATGGATGGAAAATGACACTGAAGAGGAGAATACATGAACTTTTCTGTCTCAGCCTCATTGTACAGTACCAAAGATTTCAAGAAAAGAAATAAATATCTTAATACTTGTGCAACTGTCAACTGTCTTATTAAATTTCATTCTATTTTGTAATATAATGAATCACATTTTTTTTTTTTACAATTTCTGTGTGTGAGACTATAAATCATATATACATATTAATAATAAGTCTGAAATCAAATATTGTAACATGGGAAAATGAGACTGTTGTTGCTTCTGCTGTCTAATACTTTCTCCAAATGTAATCCAATCAATTCCAAATTCATTTCCATAACACATATTGTGTTGTTGATACGTTTGGTATAGGGTTTCAGCTGTTTGTGCATACTTGTGCTCCTTGCTACATGTGGTAAGCATTTACATTCTATGCTTCTCACATAACACACCTTTCTCACACCTTTTACTATGACTATAATTTCATGAGAGGCACATAAGTGTAGAAGATTTGTATAAGATTATTATTATTATTATTATTGCTTTTATTATCGTAGTCTCTATGCAATTAATGTTATTTTACAGCATTTGAAACCTTTACAAGACCTGCTAATGTGCTTATGAAAGCACACCAAAAAAACCCAGACATAGGCATTTAACCTACAGTACACTTTCCCTTTCTTTAGTGCACATTCAGTGATTTTTAATATTGCAGAGCAGCGATAACAGTCTCTCTTGCTCCAGCCACTTTACCTCTTTTAACAGCTCTTTTCATCTGAACTTGTCCCTATTGCTGAACATTTTCCAGCTGTCTGGTAGAGGTTTGACTTGTGTTAAAATGAAATATTATGTAAAATCTCAAGAGTGCATTCAGTCCAACACCATGTCCCACCACACATTCAGTTTACTCAGCTTTTAACTCAGAATCCGGATGTTCATACTGTCACTCCCTTTAAAACACAGTCCATCAGTTTTCAAACTTAGACACAACCATCAGTGAAACAGACACACACATGCAGCCTCAGCCTTTTCCTCTGGCTATTGCAGATGTGACAGAGAAAACCTGGTCTGATGAAGCAGGGTGAGGATTACAATTGCAAGCTTTTATATGTGTGCACACACACACGCACACACACACACACACACACACACACACACAACACAGGCCTTGAGCAGATGGATAAAGTAGGGAGGATGCGACCAGAGGAATGATGCATGACAAGGACAGCTGTGCTAAGCTCACTTCATTCAAGATATACAAGCTCAGTCACCGTACACAGGCAGCGTCGCAAAGTGTAAAAGCGAGACACAAGTGCAAACCAAACGAATGCCTGTTGTGCACACACTCAGTGGAGGAAAAAAACATATTGCATATTTCAAAGGAACAAATAGGAAAATATCACAAACGGTGGGGCCGAAAGATGTATCTCCTCTGTACTTTTCAGCATCAATTTTCAGAAACAATTTCATTTCATTCGCACACCAAGGACATTATCACAATACAGACCATATGTTATGAGCTGCGGTCAAACTCTGGGACAGACTGGGACAGTTGGCACTAGATGAATGTATTCCATCCTGCTCTGATCTTTATTTTATCTAAATACACTTTAGAGACGGGGTAGTGTCTCAAACACAGCTGTGCAAGCATGTGGTTGTGGTGGTTAAAAGAACATTTTTCATTTTTTCTGAGAATTCCAAATCAAAATCATTTTGTTTTAGTTTGTCTGTCAACTTCACTCTCAGCAACACTCACACTAACTTAATGTGGCTAGAGTTAATGTTGTGTTCACATAGTGATGGAATAACTGCTGGAAAATGCTCAAAAGAACAATGTGAAAATGACCCTGCATTCAAAGTCATTTGAAGCTTTGATTTTCCTGCACAGTTACTGTATGTTACAATTTTTTTTGGTCCATTTCATGATTTCCCACATGCACTGCATTATACAGTTTTCTTTTACACTGAACTAAAAAAAGAGCATTTGTGCCCTGTAATTCATGATCAAACCTAATCTGTAGAAACCCTTTCAATCTATTTAATCATCAGAAACCCACAAACAGCAGCAGGCTAACATTGGAATTTTATGTAATCCTACCAATAACACATTAACATCCATCCATCCATCAGCTTGCTACACCACTTATTCGTTCAGGGTCACAGGGTGCTGGAGCCAATCCCAGCTGACTTTGGTGAGGGTGGGGTACACCTTGGACAGGTTGCCAGTCTATCACAGGGCAGGGTAACATCATGAAGGTAATTTATTTTACCATACCCTCCAGAAATATGAAATTGACTCACATTGTGCGAGACTGGTCATAAGTCATGAGCATTGAGCAAATGGGTAAATAACTTGCCTGTAATCTATCTCTGGCTGTTCACCATGCATCAACTAGCTACCTGATGGTAACTATCACCGCTCTTCAGTTTGTTTCATGCATAACTCTGCCTTGCCAGTAGCAAGTTCCATAACATGTTAAAAAAAAAAACACACACACACACACACACACACACTACACTTTGATTCATTGGTTTTCCAATAAAAATAAAAAAAAACTGCAAGCATATTGAATTGATGCCTTTTCAAAAATGCAGTGTATTTTATGTATTGGCTGTCTGATTCCTTTGTAAGATTTATATCAAAACAGTTTAAGTTGAACCTCAAAGTTGTAATAAATACACAGAAACACTGACTTGTGGAAGGCCAGTAAACATCCTTCTTATCTTAATATTTCATACATAACAGCAGAACAACAGAAGAGTTCTCCATTTTTAATGACCTAAGGGGAGGTTACTACGGAACCATGAGCGGGTTATAGTACAAACAAAGTTTTGCATTTCATGACTATTTATGATGTTGTCTTTCAGTTGATTTGGAGTATATCTTATGGAATGACAGAGAAATGGGTGATTGAGAAACTAAATAGTAGATATGTTTAGAAGTGAATAAAAACAATAAAAGCCTGTCAGATATTTCTTACAGGTTGCAAAATGCTTTTAATATTAGTTTGTGAGGGTAGAAATGTGTTATGCCATACAAGTTCACCTAGACTTAAAAAGATGGTTGGATGATATATTGTCCAAGGAGACCTGTCAAATTGTATGATCTATCATCATGTATATCTTTTGTGGCTAACCACAGATAATACAAAGAAGAAACAACGTTATCATTTTTCCTATGTGAGGCTTTTCAGTGAGTGTCTCTCAGTTTATTCCAGATGCTATAGTATGTGTAAAAGTAAAACAGTGTTAGCAAATCAATACCTTACAAAAAAGCCTCACATGTTGTTATGTCAGGCACAAGGCATCTTCCCTTGGGACCCTAAAGAGCAATAGAGGACCATTCAGTGTGCATCGTCATCATCCAGAGCTATTGAGCTGAACCTAGAAGTCAATACAGGGCAAATGGCTTTCATTGTGTTCCGATGGTTCCCAAAAGAATTTGGAAGACTGCGCAAATAATCCACTTTCAGATGACTGCTGTGTCTTCATGTTCCAGCGTCAAGCAAATTCAGACAATTTTTAGAAACACAACAGCTTGCAAAGCCTTTCAGAGCTGAGGATACATTTTAAAGGAAGAAAGATGCCACAGGTGAAAATGAGATGGCTAACAGGTAAGTACCTCTCCATGCTATACAGCCATTAAGCAGCTTCAATGAACATTAATCAAACTAAATTAAGCCTCATACAGTGAAACACTGACTGTATACTTTGTTATATAAACAACCAATATCAGTTCTGTATACTGTATATGTATATAATCTCTATATGTCTGATGCTATAGATGAGGTTACTTTGTGTACCTGTTCAGATGTTGAAATAATACTGAAGTACTCCTATGTTTGCTGGCTTAATGATTCATTTATCATTCAACTCTGCAGCAAAACAAACAGCTGTTAACATCATGCTCTTGCTCCCCCTGTTCATTCATCTTGTATTCTGTTGTTTGTCCTTCAGTGGCAGAGCTGCTCTTGTCTTAACTCCTTCTCAAGGTCAGTTAGAAAATGAACATGGCGGATTACCACTGATGAATTTCCATTTATTGCTGTGAAGTACTGTGACAGAGGGTTTATAGTTGGTGACTCAACATTCAAGTCAATTACTGAGTGAAAAAATATCACAAACACTGAGGCACACGGAGGCAAATTCACTGCCCTTGGTATCCTAGACATTTGGAGTAATGTATCTGGACTCTCCAAGTTTTGGTTAGCTACTGTATTGCCTGTGAATCCATGATGATGAAACTTTGGCTGAAACCATAGCTGAGCTTTTAAAATAATGATGAAACCACAATGATAGCAAAAGAAGGGAAAGGGCCAACTCTGATTTACCAATCATTTCCTCACAGAAACAGCATTTCCAACATCAGTCTTGCATCTTCATCCCTGCCACAGAAAAAGTCCCTGAAAAAGTGAGTCATTAAATTAGATATACACGTTAAAGTCACATTTCTGTGACTTATTAATGATAGTTAATTAAATAATCAATATTTGCACCAATTAATTACGCTCTGCAGTTTAACAGTGTCTCCTTCAGTCTCTGATGCCATTTAAAAAGAGACCCAATCAATTAACTTTCACAATAATGAAATAAATGAAGGATGACATGTTTAGCTCCTTCATTGTCAGGGCCTTGTATTGTTCAGGCTGCCTCACTGTTATGTGGTCATGGCCTGGGACACTTGAACAGAACAGAGCCATTGGTAGTTATAAGCACTTTTACTTTTCGCTCCATGAGTCAAAATGTCTGCTGCGAAAAAATTATGGTTTGTCAGAATATGTTACCCACTGTCATTTTCTGTCAATATTTACTAGCCCATGAGATATTTTTATTCCAAGTTGCAGGCTCTACTGTAATCTAAGGTAGCCAGTTTTAGGGGAGGAAAGTCAAGTGTACTGTTTAGGCTGGTTATGCGAGCTATATGATTTAAATATAAAACATAAAGCAGTCAGTCCAAACTCACCTCACACACGTATACACTGCTAGTGTCATAACTGAGTGAAATACTACAACCAGTGGTGGGAGGAAGGCACATCAGCCGTATTCAGGGCAGGGTGAAGCGGCTTCAGCTTATGTAGGTGTCAATCTTTGTAAGTGCAAGTTCCTCGGTCATTATGGAAATATCTCTCATCCATTTCCTATAAAATGGTTATGTTCCTATGACTGCATGATGAGTGGAGGCCCCCCTGCCCATTAATGAATGTAAAAAAAAAACACACAAAAAACTAAGCTGTTTGGTAGAAGGTCCTTGCCGCTCCCTTTTTCTTTCTCCTACCATCCTCTCATCTTGGGCCATTTACCCCAACCCCCTCTCTCTGCTTCTTGTAGCCTTGGGCTAAAGTGTGAGTACTGCGGTGATTTAGAGGCACACATTAAACTCTGTCATGCGCAGACAGAGCAAGACAGACATAGAAAGACAGAGACAGTGGCAGAGGCAGAGGAGGGCTAGTAAGTAAGATATAGAAAGTGTGTGTGTGTGTGTGTGTTTGTACATGTTATGCTCATACATTATCACACAGATGCATTAACCAACCAAGATTCATCTTAATTTCATTTCAGCATGTCAATCTGCTCAACCCAAGAACATCCATCATTATTATTAGCTCTGAACTGAAATATATAAATATTAATGCTACCAACATGAATTTATAAATCCATAGTAGGAGAGAGCTCATTTTACACCTCTGCCACATTTCAATGCAGACACCAGCTTCTTCCACACTCACCTCCCCATGGGAGACATGGGGAAAGGAAGCACATATGTATCTGTGCTGTAAATGGGAGGGGCTAATTACTTGTCATGGGCAAGGGGGTAGCAGGAGAGGGTCAGATGTCCAGTAAAGAAATGAATGGAGACAAGAGATACTGAAAGGGTGGTGAAGTGAGCAGAGAAAGTCACAGCATTAGAGACATGAGAGTGTGGGATGCAGGCAGAGAAACAGCGAAGACAGCAGGAGAGGGACAGTACTGGAGAGAGAGGGGGAAGGATTTTCAGTGTGAGCCAATAGTCAGTCTAAAAATACCCTTGATGATATATACATGTACGTCTGGGAGCATTCAAATGAATGAGTGAGTGTGTATGTGTGTAGGCGCAATGGGGAAAGAGGGGGAGTGAGTGAGTGCCTGTGCCCAGCATTGGACAGACTAAATTTATTAAGTTTTATTTACAATAGTGCTGAATCTCAAGTCTTTCAGAAAAATGACTCAAATAGTGAGTGAGTGAGAATTTTTTCAGTGTTCAATACAGTCCAGAAATCTGTCTCTCAGTGTGTGTTCTGGTTCGTTACTTTCGGTCTCTGTGCCATGATCCGCACTGCTGTCAGTAGGGTCACATTAAAATCAGTTGTAGGTTTATGTGCAACTGTGTACCTCCTCATTTCGTGTGTGTGCGTGTGTGTTTGTTGTCGCCTGTTAGAGCGGCATCTCTCCCTTCACGTTAAGAGCAAATGAGCAGGGTGACATGCAGAGCAGCTATCTTTGCTGACAGCCCACGTGTGAGTGACATGATAAGGGATTTGTCAGGTGGCCCTCTAACTACATGTTACATTTATAGACAGGAGGATGATAGGAGAGGAGTTTTTTTTTTTTTTGGGGGGGGGGGACTGTGCCACAAAGCAAAACAGGTGTGTGTCAAAGCTAAATGACTGGGCAGCAGACAGGCAGTAGCGTCAGCAGTAGCGGGTGGCTGTAAAAGACTACTCGACGCAGTCCCACGTTTACATTTACATGCCGATCCAACGGCGTTTGCACGTAATTTGGGATTATCCGGCTACTACCAGCATCTGTTGTGAAACAACACACTCGTCTGCGACCAGTGCATCTGGCATGATTATATACAAGAGGGAGAGTAACATACCATAATATCTCGCATGGGGAGGGCGTCAGAGGCAGCAGGGGCACCGTGGGGGTCCTTGAGGCACATAAATCGGCTACAATAAGAATCGGAACAAAGTAAGCCACGAGTCCTCGAATACCTGTGGCGTTCACGGAAGGGGAGTGAAGGGACCAGGACCGGGGCGTGCACGGAGTGGCAGACAGAGAGCACGCCCCGACACACCTTTCCACTTCCATAGCGCACCTTCCTGAAGTGATTGGCTAACAACGAACCGATTAGTAATCAGTATTAGTAAGGGAATATATAAATACATATATTGTCCCTGCTATATGGGCAGTGTACAGGAAAGCTTTTATTTGACAAGTGGCAAACCCTTTTTTTGTATTAAATCTGTGATGTGAAATGTTGACACTGGGGGAAAAAGACTCTACCAATGATGTTACTTGTTAGATAGAATCACTGAAATCTCTACTAACTATTTATTTATTAGCAGCAGAAGTGCACTTAAGATATATTCTTACTGGTTATTTAGAATGCAAGTATCTAATTATCATTGTTATCTAATTATCCAACTACCATATTCAAATTGGGCAGGGCAAACAGGGCAAATGACAAAAAAGAGAAATTTTATCTTGTCTCACCAACAAATATAGAAGGATTATAAGTTTCATTCACAGAACAAACTCAAATGTGGTGAGTAAAAGAGTGGGCTTAAGGGGTGTTTTTGTGTGTAAATGTGTGTGCATTTGGGACACTGCCTGCAGTCGAGGTCAGAGTTGTACATTGGTGCTCTAGTAAGCAGACAGGACACACGTGTCCTTTCCTCCGCCAACACTCATTAACACTGCGTGGCCCTTTAGACGGCAGTGTTTAGCATTCTGTAATGAGTTTTTCTCTGGAGCAGCAGGCTTGAATGTCACTCACAGTCAACTGCAGTTTGAGCTGGGAGGTGGTGATATGTGTGGGTGGAGCAGCGGGCACTGCGTTTGAGCCTGTTTTCTGATGACTGAAAATAAAGTAAGCAGACACTAGACGCCTCTTTTGAAAATGGGGTGGGGGGGCAGCAGAAAGTGAGAGTATTACAGCTATCATTTTGGGGACATGTTCTCAGTATGCTCTCTGGACAGACCGAATGCCAAAATAAATGCCACAGACAGTGTGCATTTTCTGTGGGCATGGCCTTTTAGGCTAGACAGTCCATTATTCAATTAAGAGCCATGGAACCCTCTGGCCTTAAATAAAACCCAAAATTGGATCCAAGTTTGCAAGCCATGCATCGCACAATAAGAGGGAGTGACATTTTTATTGTATAACCTTAAGCTGATGAGGTTGTGCAACAAAACAACCCCATCTTGACATTTCTTTGTCACGCTGGTGTAAACAAACGCGGGATATAAAACATGAAAATGCCTCATGGCCTGCCCGTATACATACACAGAATTAAACAAGGGATCCTGGAAAATGCAAACCAACTTGTATTTGGATTTAATGGCATGTTAGTAGCATTTTACCATGCTAAAGTGATGCACTTCCACAGCATGTGTGTCCTACGAACCATATTTACTGAAACCTCTTTTGGCAGTGCAAATAATGACGGTTCTTTCTCAAATGCAAATGCAGAAGAACAGTATGACAGTGTTCAGAAACTGTCATTTCGTGGTTTCTTGGTTTCTTTGATCAATATTGCCAATTTTTAACCTTTTTTCTTTCCCCCAACAATAAAGATTGTTTTCCAGTGTCCAATTAATTGTCCATTTCATGGTGTCTCAACCTAGACTTTTCCTGAATTCATAAGTAATTCATAAGAGGGTTATATCCACGATTAACTTTTCTGTTTACAGTTCAGAAAGAGGTCTTTTAGCATCTGTGCAAGCGTTTTAGTACTCTCCATGGATTGGAGGGATCAAGGTGAAAATCTGAGAAATAGTCGCTTCAGTGATTTAGGGTGTGCATGTTTCTGTGTGTCTGAACTGATTCATTGTGGGTGTCATCACATGCTCACATGTTTTATGTATCATACCGTCTGTCTGAGTGTGTGTACTGTATACAGTATGCGCTTGTGTCTTTGCTTCACCGAAATAAAGTGTGGTCAAGAGTGTCAAGGGTGTGTATCGTACTCTCGTTAGTGCAAGTGGTCAAGCGTGGAATAATTAGCAGTAATGTAATTCACACTGTCACCTCTCATTACTTTCAGAGTGCAGGATCTCCCCCACTCTTGCCCTTTATCCCCTCTTTTCTCCCTCTTTCACCTTTTCTCTCTCCTGTCCCTTTTTGTTACCCCATCGCTCTTTGCACACTCTCTGCACGACATCAAATAACACACAGTCTGTTTCCTGTTCTCTCTTCACCCTACCTCCTTCACTTCTTTCCTTTCCCCTAACCTTGGCTCTCTTCTACACTGTTAGTCCATTTCATTCTCATCACCTTTCTTCCCATCAACTTTTTTCTCTCTCAGCACTTTAAGAATTATTTAACTTTTCCCAAGTTGGACATTCTCAATTCTCTTGTTTTTGCTGTAAGGCCCTCGTCACACCAGCAGAGAGCATTTAAGATGTATATCAGCAAATTTCTTTAATTGCAACTGAATTGTCCTTATCAGTGGATTCCCTTATGAAGTCAGAGAAAGTCTTCATTATGCTTTCATACAGTGCTCAGCTGTGGTGAACTTTGACCACTGGCCACTTGAAAACGCTCTTGACAGTGCTGACATGAGGAAACAGAGATAGCAGGAGGGTCCAAGACTGAAAGGAGCTATCACTTTAGCTTTTAAAACACTGGCTTTAGAAATTATCCTGACTCCTTCATTTTTTTTAACTCTTTTGTGTTGCAAATTTCATTTTAAATGGATACATTTTATTTTTGCAAATTTGCCCAAATCAAAAGCAGAAATCTCTCTTTTACACAAGTTTTCAGACCCTTTGTGGTGGCACTCCACATTGTGGCCAGCATGAGGATGTTCCTGGCCAGCTAGCAAGTTATTGTTTAGCTTGCCAGCTATAGTAAATCACAAACTTCCCCCCAAGTAATCAGCTGCAGCTCCACCTATTCCACAAGGACACACAAATTATATTTGTTGTGGTACTTTCTGGTTTGTCCATGCACTAAGGCCAGCTAAAACCCCTGTTTCTTTAGCTTTTGGCTTAGCTCCTTTACCATTTCACAGCTCCACTTATTCTCACCCTTTCTATCATTTGTGCTATTTCTTGCATAACCTTCATTCTATAGACAAATCATTTCTTGGAGTCTGTGTGTATGTTTGGGTGTGTTTGTGTGTGTGTGTGTGTGTGTGTGTGTGTGTGTGTGTGAAAGAGAGAGAGAGAGAGAGCGATGAAAGGAATGTCAAGGCTGAGTGAAGGCAATCTGTTTCTGCTGGCTATTATTCATCTGAGAAAAATTACTGACTAATACATCTATAATATGTGGATAATGTGTTATTACATAAGGAATCAATATATCAAGAGCAAGCAACAAATAGTGAGCAGAGTTATATATGTATATATCCTTTGTACTAGATCTTGCCTACATCTATGCCTTTGCATACCTGAACACTTTGTAGTATTTAAGGGAAACAGTAGCATGCCCATGTGAAAACCTGTCACTTACAAGGACATCGGTAAAATGTGAGCAATACATGGAGAAAAATCTTCCTTGGTGCTTCTTGTCTCTTAAAATTGGATAATGAGACATGAAGAGGATCCCACTCCACCAGCCTCATGCATTATTTCACCTTCATTAGGGCGTTAGTCGAAGAGTGGTATTGGGCCAAAGCGAGGTATCAGAGGGAACAGGGATAAATTAATGGATGAGAAAGAGAGATCGAGAGGATGGCACAAATTAGGAGTGACATACTGTGCTTTTTCTTGTCAAAAGATTTTAGAACAAAGGGAAGTCATTCAAATGAGTGGTGCTTTCAAAAGACAAACAATAGCGTTCAAAATGCACCATGAGATCAAGCGATGGTCTGCCAAACATCACTCACGGCTCTTTTTTGGTGCAGTGTCACTGCGTGTGTGTTTGTCCTTTCTGATGGCTGAGGTAGACTGAGGACATGTACGTGAGAGACACTGTAAAGGCAAGTCCAGCAATAAGTCATGATTGATTTTGTCCCCTGCCAGTTGGAGGAAGAGACAAACACATTCCCCACAGGGCCTAGAGAGATAGATTGTGTACCAAGAATGCCATTGTTACTGAAAAGCACATTTTCCCTGACAAGGCAATGCTATTTCTCCTCCCCCTCTCCTCCTTTCTCACAATGACAAATACTCTTAACCTGATAGATGGTATTGTTCCCAATCACAGATCTCTCTTTCTCTTTGTTTCTCTTTACCCCATACCAAATACACAAGTACATATACAGTAAACAAGAACAAGCGTGTTAACAGCGGGGCCACATACCTCCCGCAACGTTTATCACAGTCAGCAGGGACAGCGTTTAAGCTGGACCGAACCTGATACACCCACGGAGGGTTTATGCTGAAATGAGAGGGGATCTTAAATCCTTTGTTTATGAAAGAGGGGTGGATGTAAAAAACACGACAGTCTTGACGCCAGGAAAATGTAAGAACATCATAACACAAGGAGAACAATAGGCTCTGTGTTATGGAGAGAGTTTTTTAGGCAAGGTATTTCAAGGATGTTTTTCCAAATTACAAATTAAAGTGTATATGCACAACATCTTAAAAAAATCATCTGAACAACTTTTTTTGGAATAACTTCAAATATCCATTGAAATATTTCAGAAACTACCTGACCGGTAAAACCTCCGAAATAAGCAATGCAACTGTAAGGTATTCAGTTCTTGAGTTCTCCAGTCATCAGGCTGGAGTGGTTAGAACAAAAGCTGTGTGGGCCGACACAGCCACATTGTCACCATGCAGGATGCTTGCTGTGTTTTCTCATCTGCCAGTCAACTCCTGTTGATTACAGCTGGCTGCTAGGAAGAGGAGAATTTATCAGAGCTGTCAGATCACTATGGAGATCATCTGATCAGGCACATGAGCACAACTCACTGACACACAATTTATGCAGAATATGCACAGAAAATCTGTTACATTGCTAGATACGTATGTCACTTTTGAAAGTTGCTTAACCTTCACGAAGTTGCCTTCTGTCCACCGAATGGTGTGTTGACACCAGCTTAGACTCGAAGCGAGCGAGTGCGGAGCTAACTTTGTCTTGAAAGCACAAAACAAAGCACATAGTTTGCAGCAAAGTGTTGCTTTAGGTAATGGTTTATTGTGTATCAAATCATGTGGTATAACTGATTATTGATGAACTGAAGTGTTGCTTTTGTGTAGACCATTTTGGGTGAGCCCCTACAGGTACGTGGGGTTATTATCTTAAACGCAAAGCTGGTTCAGTGACAAAGTCGACAAACTGCTACACACTGGCAAGGGGTTGAACCCTTGGGGTTCAGGGTTGTGCTATACAGCTATGGATTTCTGACTGACACTGACTTATGAAACTGTTCTCTGTGATTTTTAGCTGTTTTTTCTGTCCTTGAATAGCACACAGTGAGATTCATAAGAATTTTCCCTGACCTCAACCAAGTCCTTTCTCTGCCAAAGCATAACCATTAAAAACTTAAATCTTGCTTTAGTTGCTAAAAGCATATTGCATTGTAAAAGAGCGAAATAAATGAAATATGTAGTCAGTGAACATTTTGCAGCTATGTGTTGTTGTGAATGCATAAACATAATCTTTTGTTTACAGTTTAAACATCTTTAATAATTGTGATATTGGATATATAACTGTCACTGTTATGTCATTACTGACTTCAAGATTTCTCATCCCAAAAGTGAAACTATTGCTCTACCAGGGTTGAAACCTATGACCTCATTTTTGGCTCACAATTTTGCTCCCAATACTAGATTAATGTATTCTATTCATATTATAAACCACAACAGTGGCCTGTGAAAAAAATGATACGATAGCTTTTGCTGAGGGTCATTAATATTCACATCCTTTTAACAAAATAATTTGAATGCATGCTGGCAGTTTTATAACGATCATGCTATACAATTTCCCAGTATTTAGTTAGATTAATATCACCGCAGTGCTCCACTATGATCATAAAGATGGTTTTTCTTCATGTGTTACAGTGGTCACACAAAATAAAGTGCAGTATTTATCAGAGGATGCAAACTCGAGGACCGCTGCCTCTCCAAACCACCATATCCATTATCCTGCCACATTTTCTCCAAACCCGAGCTAAATATGGAATATCATTTTTCTTGTTGAAGAAATGTCATGGGAGCATGCCTTTCCTATTCTCTGCCACTCCTGGCTTAATTAGAGTTCTGTAATTACTGCGACTGCAATTTCTGGGTTGAGGAGATGGGTTGTGTAGTGTGAGTTGGAAAAGGAAATCCTCTGAGCTTTCATGCTAAGCAATGCTAGATACTTTCTCTTGGATGCAATCATGTAGTAAAGCTCCCCGCAGTCTAATCTCTAAGTGAAGATAAATTGGGGTTGGTTTGTCCCATTATCAAGGCTTATTTTACCATTTTTAATCCATTTTAATCAATAAGGATGCTGACATTTATAATAACTCAAAGGTCTGACCTGCAGCACACCTCCTGATCGTGAGAGTCAGACCATTATCTACCAGAAACACTGGCACTTGGCCAGAATGCAGCCACGCAGATGGAACAGGTAGAACTATTTTTTATGCTTTATTTTAAGTGCCTAGAGAGGAGTAGGCCAACTCTGGGAAGATAAGCCGATTGTGTATTATGCTGTCGGGCTGACGATGATGCAATCTCAAGCAGTGAACTCTCCCTCTGTTTTTTAATTTCCCTCAAGCATCTGTTTCTAAATGGGGGTTTTATCCTTTAAAGCTGAGACACTTTGTAACCTTCAGCTGTTTTATTCTTTTCTAAGCGCTAAGCAGGATAGCCAGAGGGAGCGCGCTGCTGCCCGGACACTGTATGCTCTTCGATATGGGTAATTACTGTTGCAATCGGTTCAACCCATCACTAACCCTTCACTTAATATGGAGAGGGGGAAACTGGTGAAAACATTACATTCACTCAGTCAGCTCCTAAACAGGCACACTGTGCATGCCTTTACAAATCTATGTTAAATATAATGCATGCATATGATAATTACTGTTGGCACCGTATGTTGTAGTCTCCATTTCAATTTAAATTATTCAAATCCAGCATTTCTTTTTGTCTTTTTTTCTGTGAATGGTTTCAGTGAAGCTCTTTTCCCACATTGCTATTGCTGATTTCAGTTTCAGCCCTCACAGAAGATGTCAATTTGTAGTACAATGCCTGAGCCCACTTTTTCGATCATTTGCTCTATGTGTATTATATGTTGACAGCTCATTGAACCACAGGATGTCATATTTGTGAGCCTTTTCAAGCAAGGTAAAAGTGATATGGATCTACTTCAGAGAGAGATAGGGAGAGAGTGAAAAGGAATCTACTCAGACTGTAAATTGTAATTTTCCAATCCCTGCTATTAACTTCATTTCTTACAACTTACATTTCAAATGCTGAAGGGTTTACAAATGAACTTGTGTGAATGAACCGAGTGAATGTTAGGCTAGATATTCCAGTCAAAAGATTTTTTGTTTTGTTTTGTTTTTTTTTAAATCTTTTTTAAATCTGTAATTCAATAAAATCTTTGAAACCTTTACCATTGGATCTTCTGTTACTTTTTGTACATAGTATGAATTTTGTCATGTTTTAAAAGCACTAAAAAAGGCAGATGATGCCATAGTTTGCTAAACACATTTGTGCTTGGCTTTACATGTACCCTGATACTGCAGTTCACACCTCATCAGAATGTATCCCTGCTGCATCTCAAGCGAGATCATTAGATTTTTTTTTCTATCAAGGCAAAGGCTTTTCTGAGGTGTCTGACAGATAATGTGGCAGAGTTCACTTCACTCCATCTTGCTTTAGATATTTCTTGTGCCATATACTACGAAGTCTAAATGGTTCTTCAGCATTATCAGACGTGTTATCATCCCTACTTTCCTCTGTTATCACTGAGGGCAGAATTTGTCCAGCCCTGCTTAATTATGAGATGTAGGTTACCATATACTACACAGTAAAGCTTTATCACAACCAACTCATATACTTATGTAATATCTAAAAAACAAAAATGAATGCATAAAAAGAGCTTTTAAAATTGGCTGCAATAACATATAAAGGTTAATTTCCTGTTCTTGAGGATTCTTCTTTTGAGCTTTAAGTAGTATGAAGCTTTGTACATCCAGACAAAGTTGCTCCCCCACCATCTGACTTAATCTACAGTGGATGTCAGCAGTTCTCACATTTTGAGGACAACATGGGACAAGTCCTGCCTTTCTGAGTTATGTGACAGTTTGTCAAAAAGTTTTTTAATGCAAACTGAAAGCAGATCTCCTCCAGAAACTGTCCCACCATTTTTGCACCTGAATTTGCAGATGACCCCATTTTCGTGATTGTTTTTCATTGGTTGTGAAGTGAGACAGAATATTATCACTGGATTTCATTTAATGTTTTCTAAAACTCCTGCTTTTTGATTTTGCTTTTTTTCATCCGAAATGGTATTGATATACAGACCTCTTTTGTAAATCAGATGTCTTCCTTTTTTTTGAAAGAAAAAGACATAAAAAGGATGCTCACATTTTGCTGAGGGTCACAGATTTTTCTGAATTGTTTTGGGGAGCAATCACGATAAAGCTGAACTGACTATATGCTCACTTCACTCCACACTTCAACCACAGTTACTGTATGACTCGCAGGATAACTAACATTTATAAATGAGTTTAAGGTCGCCAAGCCATTAAAAAGTACTTTGAAGCTCCATTTAAGAAAAGATGGTGCTATAATCTGCTGCTTGTAATTTAAAAGGGAAATAGGCTGTGTCACTGAACATTTATTTAAATTGATACAAATGTGGTTTTGTCAGAATGAGGCAGTGGTTATTGCAGTGCTATATCTTTGTATCTATCTATCTAGCTATCTATTTATCTATCAAAAAGTATAGAAGTGGGGATAAAGTGAGTAAAACAGGCATGTAAATATCAAAGAGAACTGTGAGCTGATGGCTGATGGCACTGTTTTTCTCAATTGTATTCATTTTCCCCTCACACAGTTCTAACACTTTAAGACAACACTCTGGAGAGGGATGGATGCAGACAAGGATAGAGTTAACACATGCTGCACGATGAAGTCAGAATAAAGAGGCCTCTATTAGTCCTCTAATCACACAGAAGTCACGACAATGGCCCTTCACGGTGCAGCACAAAGGCAGAAGGAACAAATAAAGGAAACACAAGTGGATACAAAAAGCACAGAGGAAAAAGAAGCAGGGCATTGGAGAGAGGAGATAAAAGACAGGGGAGAGATGAATTGATGTTCATCTTTCAGGTCTTGTCTTTAGCTTTAGTGTCATCTACTTCCACGGCATGGCTCCAGGCTTTGCATATTTACATATTTATTTTATTTCCATAACAATTTGCATAATTGCCATAATGAAAACTGTGCCCTGCCAATGCTTTGTGGTACGTGAACTTCAAGTGAACCTGAAATGACCTGAAATATCTCAACAGGCACTGAATCCCAGTGTGTCCATATGAGACAGTATTTTCTCATTTTCCTCTATCTTTACCTCTTGCCAATCATCTGGGGATTTTTTTTCCATTTTTCTTTTTTTTGTGGCCTCTCACTGCCCCCATGCACAACTGACCCGCCACAGCACCAGCATGAAAGGTGCGGAATGTATTACCAATGCACATGTTTGCACGCCTGTGTGTGACCTACTGTTCCCCGTCTGAAAGCATAAGGACCTTGCTATCTGATCTACCCCATCTGCTATCAAGATCAAGACAGGTAATGTTTAAACCCAGGGGAGAACTCCCTTTATCTTCCTGTCTCTCTCAATCTGTCTCTCCCTCATCTGTTTTACACTCATTCACACACACAGATGCATGTGCTCATACACCACTGTGCCAGGATACAGAGCACTTGTAATTGAGATATCTGCCAGAGTGTACACTGACTGACATCATTCATCCATCTGTAACAAATGACGATGAGGAGCAAGGTCAACGTTCTTTCTCCTGCCCTCTCTAACCCTGGAGGGTCTTTTGTGTCGCTTTGCCCTGATCTCTGAATCTAGTCCACAACACTAAGTACATGCTCACAAGGTACAGTAAGCTCTATTTTTTCCTCCTTGTCTGGCTCAAGGGTACTCCTTCTGGCCTTGAAGGTTAGCTGGATTGCAGGTCTTCAAAATCAGGTACACATTAGATTGGATTTGCCTTGGTGACATTTCAGCAGCTAACATAGTAGAGAGTACATGCTGCCACATATGGCAGGAGGACAAGCAGGACCTTACCTTCAGTGTAAACAACAGATACTGTGGACTTAAGGTACTGTCAGCCATCATGGCTTCACTGAATCATTTCCACAGAGCTATTTTGGCAGTTGCATGGTGGGAAACGTGGCTCAATGTGCCTTAGAATTGTTTTAGTTTATACAAAGTTGAAATGTCATTTCTTCAGCAAATTTCATTTTGATGTCAGAAAATGCATTTAAATGCCACCCCACAGCTTAGCTTTAAAAGAATGACTCTGCCTCCAGGAATGGCAAGTAGAGCTTTTTGATTATTAACAACATTCTGCTGTTAGTTAGTGTGAGAACCAATTTGAGTTTCTTTTGGATACTCTACCTACAGGGCACGACGACATTTCATCCCAATCTTATTTGTCAAAGCAAACCCAGTTGTAACATTGAAGCCTTCCACTAAAGCAGCAGTTGGCACAGGCCAGTACATCATGTAAACTTTTGATGGGTGCATATGCACTCCAGGCAAACTCAGTGGACACTCGGAGGTAAATAGTGGTCGACTGAAAAAGCTTTTTGATGCACTCTGTGGTGGCTACCAATGTTGAGACACCATCCCTGTTGCTGAAGCTACTTGTTAAAGAAAAGTAAGTGAATGAAAGTGAAAATGTCAGCCCTTCAGAAAAAAAGAAAAATGTTCACAACTTAAATGCATTGAGAGGGAATGGACAATGAACACAGGATGGAAGAAACATAATATACAACAGATTACAATTCAGAATGTCAAGGCATCCTTTTAAGCATTCAACAAGTGTCTGTACCCCCCCCCCCAAACACACACACTCTCTCTCTCTCTCTCTTTCTCTGGCCCTCTCTCTTTCTTTCCATTTCTCCATCCCTCCATCTCTGCCAAGGACACCATCCCTGCTGTTGTTACCATGGAGACAAGCCCAGAAGGGCTGTGGGCGAGACATGTGAGGGACTGTGGCGGACTGTGTGTGTATGTGTGTAGACAAATCTTTGCCCTTGTTGGTTTACTTATGATTTTTGTAGTTTTCGTCGTGTTTTTCTTTTTTGTTGTCCTCATGGCTCCAACACTCTGCATGCATTTGGGTGGTTGTTCACTAGTGAACTCACACTACTTCAACAAATCAGGCACTGCAAGATGTTAGTGGAGAGAGTCGGGGGTCAGGGCTCATTCTTTAATCAGTTTCTCTTCCTTAGCATTAATATGAATGGTTACAATTTGTGATAAGGGGCTCATAGAACAAAAAAACTTGAATGAGGCTCACGTCCTATCTGCTGCTGTCCTTGGCATTCTGACGTGTACAGTTGTGGCTCAGCATCACATTGTGCAGTAAGACTTCACATGATTTTGATTTATTTCCTAACAAACAATGCAAACCTCCAAGGGTATGTGCCTGGGTGTGTATGTGTATGCATGTGTGCGTGCGTGTGTGTGTGCGTGAGATGGGATATGGGGTAGGAGGTAATGCATCTGTTGACGGCAATAATTCACCCCATTTACTGAATGAGAGATGGGAAGAAAGTGTCATTTTCTTGCTCCAGCCACTCTCGCTGCTAAAAGATGGTAATGTTTCACTTTCACCATTCTTGTCTAAAAAGCTTAATGGCCCAACATCAAAGTCCTCTTTTTCCTGCCAGCAAATGGAGGTCTGCAGCTGCGATACATGTATTATGCTGGAGTTTATGCATAGCATATAATCAGTTTGAGCAGAATGTTGGATGAAGTCTAATTCAATGACAGATTTATGAAGCTGGCTACAATGCACCATTTATCAATTTGCATCAGAACTCCAGATTTCATTTAAGGTGTTGTGCATACAGGCATTTTAAAATTTGAGTATCTCAGTCAAAGGCAAACAAAAAGGGAAGATAATTCTAACGATTTAAACTAACCCGATAGAAAATAGCCCGACAGAAAAATGCATTTCTCCTCTCATTGCCTCTGAAAATATCCTGAAGAATGAGCCCCCACTTCTCTGATGAACTAAGTGACAGTTAAAGGCTTAGAGCTGCATTTCTGCATGAAATTAATTTAGTAAGATGTCACTCAAACGTCAAGCTACACGTACACACACACATACACACAAATACTCATATAAATATGAACAAAATACAGCAACGACAAACACAATGTGATGAAATTCTTACACTGGATGCAAGTCAAAGGCCTTTGGGGACATCATTACTATAAAATCAGTCAACCACATGGCACAAGAGAGAACAGACTATAGAGAACTATAAAGAAGCTGCCTTCTGTCATTCATACTGAGCCAAAAGCCTGTGTATTATTACATATACATATTTAATACCTCTTGTGAATGATAATTCATGAACCTGCACGTAAAAAACATCCAAACTACTGGTAAGGTGGCCATCAGCCATGCTGACTGATGTCTGTCCATTCCATTCCATTTTACAAGCTTTAAATTACATTGTTTTTTGCCCTTCGTTTACCGTCATCTCCCATCTTGTAATGAATCAGTATTCAAGGCCCATGTTTACTCTGTCAGCATTTTAATATTTAGCCGTTTCAGAATGTGCCAAAGATGGCAGGGATAGTCACAAGGAGAGAATGCAAGGAATAGAAAAAGACACTAATTTACAATATACTGAAAGTAATCATCCTCATTTAACATGCATATATTCAGACAGACAGGAGATCATTTTTACCATGTGCACATTTGTGTATGTGTGTCTGTGTGCATGTTTTTCCACTATGTCCGTGCTTTGTATTGCCTCTGTTCCAGCCCTCTGGCATTGATGGAGCATCATCATTATCACCTGGGCTGATGGTAAAGTGGCTGTGTAGCTATACCCTATCGACAGGCACTGTTTGGTGTCAAGCTTTTTTTTGTGTGTGTGTGTGTGTGTGTGTGTGTGTGTGTGAAATTGCAGTTTCAGTAATTCCGCAGCCACACTAACATGGCTCTACTGGCAGGTCCCTTATGCAAACAAATGGCCTGGGCTGGCAGGTTCAGTGAGGGGTGACGGTTGTATCTGGTAGCATCAGGTCGGAGGAGTGATGGGTACAGCAGATCCAGGGGGGTTGGGGTGGGGTGGGGTGCTGTAACTGTTTCATTTCACTTCTGAGACTCATCACATGCCCCCATATATCAGACAGGGGCCCGGGTTTGGCCACCGACACTATGGTGATGATTGGCTTGTTTCATTGCTTTACAATTTTAGTTATTTATTATTACCTGTCTGTGGGCACTGATATTGTCGCAGGAACACTGTCTTTTTTTGTTTTTTTTGAAGGTCAGTTAAATAACAGCAGCCCTCTGCCTGTATCTAGGCAACAGTTGTGCATTGATAAAACAACTACTGTCAGGTTCATGTGAGGACAGATAGAATAAACACAATTATTCACACATACAACAATTATGAATATTATACAGATAATCACTTGTTTAAAAGTTTCATCTCAGACTTTGGTACTATGTTTCATCGACAGAAAGGAAGCGAGATTAACTTAATTATGTCATCCCGTTCTAATTCATTTTCTTCTGTGACCATCACTTTCAAATATTTGCAAGCCTAATAAAATTCACACCGCAAAATTAAGTTATCTGGTGCGGTTGGTTTTTGTTGGTGTTGGTTTTGTTCACTAATTCCAACTCAAAAATTTAAAAAGTCAGTTCAAGGCTGACAGAAAGTCAGTATTGTTTTCATCATAACGACAAGGCATTCTGACATTATCAACTGGGATTTGCAAGGGTTTCATAAGCCTCAAAAAGTTCAAGATTTTTCTCGACTCATTGAAGAGTTTAAAAAAAAGCCTTCATGTGAAAGATAAACAAAAACTATTGTTGCAGTGATATACAACTTCTTTTTAACACTACATTGAACACACATTTGTAATGGGGAGTCAACCTCCTTTCTCTGTGTTACATCAGACTAAAGTTGATCAGCCGAGGTAAAAGCTTGGTATTCCTTGCCTTGTTTTGTTGCAAACTAGAATTCATAATTCCATACCATACACCCACACAGACACAAACATACAAAACCAATTACACACACACACTTTGTTACATATTCACGATGAGCAACAGGTGTGACAACAGCCTGTGAGCTCAGTGATTCTCCACATGGAGAGTGTGTAGGTGTTTGTGTTTTGATGATTAGTTGAGGATGAATACATGCCAACACATTAGGCCTCATGCAGCCAAAACACACATACACACAGTTTTGCCTCTTGTCCCAAGAGGGGTTTAGCAACTTCTCACCTACACCCACTGCCTGTGAAGTAATTGCTTGAATAACATCTATCTGCTGCCTCCTATTACACCATGAGGCAAAACTGGGGCCTTTGATGAAAACAAGTGTACATAAAAAGAAACAACTCTGTGTTCTAAAAAGTATGTCCTGCTGGCTGGAAAGTGTTCAGGACATTGTGCTTCAGGTGAGTATGAGTAGATTAGTGTTTGTGACAATTGAAAAACTTCATCTTTAGCAACCAATAAAGATGTTTCTTATGGCAGTGGTACCTGGTTGCTGGTGCACAATGGATTATTTATGCTGGGAAGATTTGGGAAGATGAAAAACTGACATGCATTTCAACATGCATTTAATTTGATGGTACAAATAACAACCCAGTGGGTAAAAAGGAATAATAAGTTATCTTTCAATGGAAAATAGACATTTGCAATTCAGGTAAAATCTGGAGCCTTTATAAAAATGCGGGGCTCATTTATTGACATGAAAAATACTCCCACAGCCCACCACTGTCAAGCAACATAGACAGCAATGATCCCTGTTAAGTGACGCACATGACTGCAGAGGGATTAGCAGCTGCTGTTGAGTGAATTTCCAAACTGACTCAGCATCATCATTTCACAAAAATAAGCTCCGTAACACTGCATGTATAATGCATGTAGCCTGCTGAGGAGAAGGAACCAACATGGACAGACCTGACAGCCCAAGGGAGTCAAATGAGTGAAGGAGAAAAGTTGATTATAAGGCTCTTAATGACTCTGCTAATTACCATTGATGCTAATTAGCTGAAGCTCCAAGTTAACTGCACGGAGAGTAATCAGTGTCTGGGATGAGACAGAAGTTCGAGTCAAGCTATCATCTCTCAACCCTTCATGGGGCACAGTAAGACGTTATACACTGTGCTGTTATGTCCCGGAAATGTTTGCATGCTTCTTGTGCTGACATCTAACAGGCCCTCAAGACAACAGTAAAAGTTTTAATTGTGAGCTTGTGCGAGCGCAGAAACACTCAGCTATTTTGACACTGACGAGAACAGTCATCGCATCTTTCTGATCTGATGTGCAGTATATATATATAAAAATTAATTTCACAACATTTGACTTTCACAGCAAGGTTAATGTGTTTGTTTCTTTCTGAGGGCATGTTGTGTAACCATACCGATCAATGCACAATTTCTCATAATGCACAGAAACAGACACAACACATCAACACACACAGACACGCGCACACACGCACACACGCGCACACACACACACACACACACACAAGCGTCCATTTAGCTTGACTTATGTGGTCTGTGACTGTGTTATTTTGTGCAGTAAATCCAGGTTTCTCGCGATGCTGAGATACCAGCTTAATCTTCTCCCAGGCTGTCGAGACAACAACCAGCGGGGCTGATTTACCGTGGTCAGCTTCAATTACCAACCCCAAGAGCCAAAGGTATTCCTCTGGGTCTGGATGGCCATACGTTTCAAGGACAATTATTTTTAATGAGACTGCCTCCAATCTATCTGCATGTGGGTCGAGGGATGCTTGACAAATCCGTCCTTCAGAGAGCCTCCTCCTCACTCTGATCTACGGTTCTGCTTCATTTCCTCTGCCTGTCATGCTGTGCGTAGAGCCACTATCAGTGTGCTTCACCTGGTGCACTGTCTCACCAGTGGGTAGATGTGGCCGCGTGACTGATGTGGCAGTATGGTATTTGTAGTTCTAAAAAAATGAAATCACTCACACATATGGTGTGATGATGAATGAGATTAAAGAAGCAGGCAGCGGGAGAAAATGAGTAATACATTTTTTTATGCAAGACTTTCTCAAAGTATGCACAGTAAATTTAGTGCATATATTACCTGCATGTGGCCCTAATGTGAACTCCTGACCGTGGCACTGTAATCCAGTCTTTAGGTTTTGTAGATCCCAAATATATGCTGAACTAATGAAATAAAGCACAAAAAACTCTTGTCAAGATGATGTTACAAATTCTCATAAAACAGCCTATAGGTCAAATGACATTTTTACTCAAAGCAATAATGATCACTATTTTTATATGGACAATAGAGCACGTGACTTATTTATGTGAAATGGGGTTACTTACAGTGGGGATGGACAACAGCCAACTTATGATCTTACTTTTGGGTTAACCTCCAAGCTGAACTGTTTAAATCTGCTGTTTAGAGCAATCTCACCATTGCTCTCAGCAATTACTCTGATGAGCATCCCGGCCAAAAAATATGATAAGACACAAGATAAACCTGTAAACCTGTAAGCACTGATGGTGGGTTACATATTGACATAATCTGAAGTCCAAGACTTCCCTGACAATTTGTTAACATAGTTATTAGGTTTTGCATTTCATGGTACATTTAAGTTTAGTCCATGAAACGTTTTGTTTACAGCACAACAGAGAATAACTGCGTTACATTACAAAATCTGTAAAGGAGCAGATTTAGCAATGCTGGTCACCATCCCTGTCTCTGAGCTGCAGAAACAGCTTGGCTTCATTAATCTGATCTATTTTCTCCATCAGGCTTTGATCCTCTGCTGCTGCTGAGTGTACATCTCCAAAGGGCTCCAGCCCATGGGGAACGTCGCCTGCCGTGATTCCCAGCAGAGGTCCTGGTTGTGGGGTTGTGGCGGCACTCTGGGCTCGGCAGCGTGCTTGTTGTCCAGGCCTTTCATGTCCCATAGGGAAGTGTTGTCTACTGGGAAGGCTGTTTGATTCACCAGCTTGACCTTGCGACTGTAGGCAGTAATCACAGTATGGGGCTCTCTTGGTGCTTGTGTGCATGAGCGTCTCGGAGGGAGAATAAAAACGTTAGAGCAACGGACAAAGTGTATATGATTTGTGGCACATGCACACGACTATGTGTGCAATGTAATGTATGTCCAGGTGTCATTCTGTACTGATACCACTGTCTGTCCTGGAGTTGTATATATGTTTTATATATTGTGTTCTAAAGCGAGGTCACTGTTCCGTACAGCAGCTCTGATACAACATTTTTACTTTTTCTGTGACACCTCAAGGTGCTGTGTTGCGTTTGTTTCCTGCCTCCATCTGTGCATCTTGTGGTAATTAGATGCATTGTATGTGTCACACTGAGTTTTGTCTCCTTTTAAACTCTGTGACCAGACAGTGATTGAGTCGTAGCACTTTATCTTCTCCTTGGTCCTCTGATGAAGCGCTCTCCCTGTGGGCCTGGCACTTTGGCTTAATTCGTTGTGGTAAGAGAGCCTGTACTGTTGCTCTACACGGTAATCACTCTGAGTTGCTGCAACAGACACACCATCAGCACACAGACATCCAGCTTAAACGGGAGAATAGCAGCCCTGGAAAAAATTCAACTTTGCCAACAGCCAAAGAACACAGCGTACCATAGATGAAACTCTCAATCTAACTAACAAATCAGCACCCATTCTGCCCATAGCAGTAATGGTGTCTGCCTTCTCCTGCCCTTTAAACTGCAGAGACAGATCAAATATTGGAGTGAATTAACTTGGTTACAGTCTTCTTTTTTTTACCCGCAGTCATGCAGTGTGACTAACACTGGCAAACAGGCAGTTTGGCAAAAGCAGAGGGTTTCATGCTTGCAGGAAGCAATAGTCACTGTGAAGACTGTCGGCAGATGTGCCTCACACTCTGTACATCTGGCCTACCAGCTCCACAGTCGCTGTTCTTTAGCTGAACCTGCACTGTGACCTGCCTCAGGGTAGGTGAGTCATATGAGAAAGACACATATACAAACCCAAAGCAAAACCATTTTGAGTTGTGAATGTGCCTTATCAAAGACATAAATCTGTGAATAATAAAAGCCATAGAATATTTTGTATGAATATGTGAATATGACAGCCCCACATGCATTTTTAATGCCCAGAGATTTTTTTCCTTACTTTTGTTTACTTGAATTTACAGTGCTCTACTCTCACTTCCCCCTTCATAATACTGTACAAAGAAACAACAAATCTCATTTGCAAGAACAAACACACATACACATCCTTCACTTGCAGAGACTAGACTTATCCCCTTAATCCAAAAAAACATGTGTCAGTGCAAATGTCAGATAATGCTTTTATTTGTGCATACTTTATATGTAATCAACAATATAGAGCTTCTTTAAGCAGGGAATAACATTGTAAGGTCTCAATCTTACTCTGTAAAGTGCCTTAAGATAAGGTATCTTTTGAATTGGCACTTTACAGATAAAATTGAATTAGATTGAAGTAATTGCTTGCTAATTGTTTAATTAGTCACTTATCATTAGTGGGGATATTTATTTTTTTTCTTGTCCCACAGGGTCTGCTGCTCTGCTCTGCTGATACACCGCAGCTTGTTTGCTTAGTAGTGAATGAAACATCCCTGTCCTCTGAGCATCTGCTCAGTACAGCAGGGATGTTCTATCTCCCCAATATCCCTCGAATACTTGTCTTCACAAACTATAAGACATGAGCAAAGCTACTGGTTGAAACTTTTTACCCAAGTGAAATTAAAAGAAAATTATTAATTTTATAATTTTTCCAACAAATGAAAGGACACTTTTGCCGAGGGAATATAATTTATCTTTGATTTTTTTTCTCTCACGTATTACTTATGTACTATGATTCTAGTTCATGATCAAAAATTTTAAAACTTTGGTCAATCTTTCTGTCTTCACTGGATATGTTCTCATCATTGTTGAAGATAATTACATGGGGAGTAACTCCTTTATATACCTCTATATCTAAGCATGACACTGATTAGCATTACAATCCTTAAACATTGCTGGACTCAAGATGGGGTACTTTTTAAAAGAGCACCACATAATCATCTTTTTCGTTGCAAAAGTTCTTTTAACTTGTACAAATCTGGCACCTGCATTACCTACAATGCATCTCAATGACTGACATTCCAGGCTGAGAGTTGTGTTAGTAATGACTAATGTAGCCACAAGTAGAGAGACAAGATGTTTTTAAATTTTCAACCTTTTTTCCACTTGTTCAACCAAATAATTTGTGTGGGATCTTCACATGTATCCCATGTAAACAAAGTCTACACTGGTTGTGCCAGAGCTCAGATGTGGCCCACAGTTAAGTGTGTCAATTATGTAATGACGTTGTTACATAATCCTGGGCCTGTTTAATAGCAGGAGATCTTTCCTTTATGCATCTGTAGCCACTGCGGGGAAATCCCTTTCAGCTGCAACCCTGTCCACTCTACTCCTCTCCACCTGCCTGCATACTGACAAACTTACATGTTGACCTGACATTACACAGTGCAGCTCAGTGAGGCATCACACCATTGAATTTGTCTGTTCAAGTTAGCAGCAGCTATCTAATTGTGTATTCTACTATTGGCACAAAGCAGAGCCAATTTTGCTCCTGCTGCTCTGTTAGTGGGAAAAGCCATTAGTGCAGCACTGAAACAAGTACAAACTGTAGACCATGCACAAATACAGCTGACAAGTTTAGACACACTGAAGTCCTGCAGTGTTAAGATATGCAGGTGTGCAAAATCAACAGCTGCTGTACCTATTACATGAAATAATATGAAAATTCACAATATTCAGCAATGTCATGTTGCAATTTATACAGACAGCTCAATGTGTAAAATTTTCTCATCAACTAACATAACACAGTTCACACACCTGCTCTGTTGACAGAGGTGCAACAAAAACATTACCTGACATTGATACCATATCTGCATTTGTCACACTGAAGCATTCGTTGTAGACGGGGCTAACAATGAGGGAACAATTACTCCTCAATCACTCCTGATAAATTAAGAAATTGAGATCCACATAATCCTATAACGGTTGTATGAAAATGCACAGCTACTGAGCTAAACTCTATTTTTTTCAATCAAGTTACATAAAAACATTAAGTTTCTGATGGCCACTTAATCTGACCATTTAGATCAAGCTTTGCACTTGACACCTACCCTTTACAATGGCAACAACTCAGTCTTCACACACAGTAATTTACTGAAGATGAATTTCTGTCTTCCTCGGGGCCATCACAGTTCTTCAAGTTGAAATGAAGAATGTTCACATTTTGTACAAATAAAAGACAAATGCATCCAAGGAGTCATTTTCCAGACAAAATTGTTGACACACATCCCCTGGGAAATGGCCTCTGAGTCTCCCTCTCTGTCAGTGTGCGCTATTGATAACAGACTGCACGTCCTGCCTGTCAATCATTCAGTCAGTTAGTAGCAGGCTGGTTGCGTCAGGTCATAACTTTGCTGTGAGATCATCAACTGGAGACATATCACATCATTTCATCACATCCTTTCATCAGCCAGACAGCCTCTCAGATATATTGCTGGTGGGGACTTACCCCAGAAACCACAGTTACAGACAGACGGCCACAGACGGCCACCGCTGCACACAACTGGATCAAAATTCAAAAGCTCAGGCCAGACTGAGGACATTTTTTTTTCAATCATATGGAAACTGTTAAGGTATCAACGATACTGCAAAACTACCGTTACAACATCTTCTTGTGGTAAACAAACTGAAACAGGTTCAACCTGAGTGATCTGTCACTGTAGGTAAGGATAGAAAGAACATGAATTAAAAGGAGGTATTTCTACTTTTCTCACACAAAGACACAAGTCCGTAAATAAAGCCTCTCTGGTGTGAAAGGCAAATTGACAAAGATATGTGTCTTTGTCCCAGCAGAGAGTGAGCCAGAGTCAACGAGCTGGATTAGCAGATAAATATGTAAGTTATTGTGTGTCTGGAGGTTAGGGAGCACTGGTGTCATATCAAGAACTGTCACCAGCTGCCACAGATAACATCGCATTGAAATTCATGGAGACCGACTCAGTCATGAATATGACAACGTGAGAATGAGATGCTCATGCATGCACAGGCACAGACACACATAACACAAAGATACACAACACACATACATATACATCTCCGCATCAGAGTGCCAGACACCCACTTGCCTCCCAGCAATCAGGATGTAAATGCATTAAGAACTCAGTGTGTAATGTGAGGCAGAAGGAGAAGAGTGCCAGCTGACACAGGTGGCACAGAGCGGAGATACAACTTATTACAGCCAATACAAAACTCCTGCTGAGGAGGGCTGCTAATACAACAAATATGAGCAGCATGCTGGCACAGGAAAGCAAAGACAGGAGGCAGAGATGGGTTTGAAGCAAGGAACCATGGGAGTGTGGGAGGAGAGAGGGGAATTGAACGAAAAGTAAGAAGGCAGTGGTGAAATACACAAAAAGATGAGGTGAGAGAAAAGGGGTGGGGGGGGCTGATAAGAGAAACAGTTTGGCTGGACCTAAGGGGGCATGTTGGATGAGGACTGTCTACAGAGCCAGTTTTAAAGGTTGCCCAGCATCACCATTTATCTCACCTGCATCCAAATGATGGCAAGGGCTAAAACTCACATACACCCACGCACACATACGCACTTTGAACAGCACCATCTGCAGCAAGTGAAAGCTTGTGTATTTGTAAGAGAAAGACTTATTGTGCTCCACTGCACCTGTGGCAGGTTTCCAGTAGTCAGAGGTGGATAAATGGTCTGCTCTTTTAGGTTGGCCCGCAATCCGACCACTCTGCTGTTTATGAGAGAGGGGAAGTGAGAAAGAGAAAGAGAGATTGTGAGAGAGGAAGAGAATGAGAAAGAGATGAGAGAAGTGGGGAAGTGAGGAGTAAGTGAGGGGTGGAGGATGAATAGGGAAATGCACAGCAGATGATTTGTAACATGACTACCTTCTATTAATCTTCCCTAATGCATTTCTCCACTGCAGGGAAGGAGGAGCAGAGAGCAGTGGGAAAAGATGGAGGAGGAGGAGACAATTAGAAACAAGTAAGACGTGATTCCACAATCAAATACAAGTACAACCTCTTAGTCAAATTTTGTATTAAATGCAAACCGGATTTGAAGTCACATCCTCCCAGTTACCATGAGAGCCTGACCAATGCCAGCAGTCTATTTTATCTGCCAACTTAAGCAAATTGCAAATAAATTGGTATCAACATTTGTATCAGCCAACGAGTAACAAGAAATTAAAATAATGGAATGCCATTTATTAACCACTTTATTACCTCTGTCATGATCAGATAGTTTGTACAGCAGAGAGCACCGCGACTCCACTGTGGGCAACACACTAATGAGTTAACACACTGTGAGCCAAGTAAACGCATCACTGCCACCGCATCTGTAGATCTCTATCGTTATGGTAAGCACTTTCATGTGTAATACATTACTTAAATAATAATAACCCTTATCCCCTCATTTGTCCTTTTGCATAATCTAAATAAGATTAATAGCAGTCACATCAGCCATGCCCATTTTTGATGTCATGAGGGTAGCTGAGTGATGTAGGCTGTAGACCTGCTAACAAATTGTGGATTTTACATTTTTTTGTGCCGTCGGTAATTCTCTTTTGGTCCTATCATTTTTTCCATCACTTTCCATTTACTGTCACTAAATTAGCCATAAGGCTAGCTACTGCTTTGGCTTGTTAGTGAGAGACTGCTAATGAGTTGTTAGTGTATAACATTACACTCCAGTTGTTTATTTCTGCTTTGTCATTATTGGTTATTGAGTGTAAATTGGTAACAGGAAAAATAAATTCCAACAAATTTAGGCTGCAACGTTAAAAAAACTGAACTGTGGATTGTTCCTCTGTGCCAGAGACCTCTGCTGTCCAAATCTATTAACACAAGTCACGCTTTACACTGAGTGACATGTTCCATTAGTGTAATGAACATACTGTAGTTCATTTTGAATTGATTCCACATTCGCTCTGCTGCTTCTGTAAAAACACACTAGCACACCAAGTGGTGAGAACCATACAAAGTCTAGGGAGGTCAGAAAATATAGTAAAGTATAATACGAATGTATCATGATTTTGGTGTTTTCATGGGATTTGTTGACGCTAACAAAAATAGAAAATATTTCCTGCCTTACTCTTTAACTGTGAAAACAACATACAGGGGGGGTCTCCAGCTTCTCCAGCTTCGGTCTCCAGCTGTGGGTCAATGAGAGATGACGGTGGAAGTGATAGTTGTGAGTGAGAGGCCTGAAGGCATGCTACATTATGAGGGAATCTCCTGTCACAAAGTATAGCCTTTGCTGTCCATGTACATATCATGTGTGTGTGTGTGTGTGTGTGTGTGACAGTGTCAGATCCTCTATGTGAGGGAATATGTCTGCTCCTGAAGCTGGTGCAGGCTTATAAAAACATGTGCATGTGTCTTTTGGAAGTCAGTCAAGGTGTAGGTCGAGTGGTGCACTGTGTGCATGTGTGCTTGATGATAGCAATGTTCAGGTTTTAATCATGGCTGTGAAGTCTCTGACTGACTGGTCCTCTGTTGCCTCTTCCTTTCATCCTGTGTTTCTGTAATTTGTTGATTGACCTCTGCTGTCAGGGCCTAATTAGACATGGTAATTAAGGATTAGATGGGTCAGGAGGGAGGTGTGTGCCTGTGTGTGTGTGTGTGTGTGTGTGTGCACGTGTGTTTGCATATTGGGGTTGGAAGGGAGGGTGGATTTTAGAATGTATGTGTAAAGTGGACTGATAAGGAATGTGAAGGTCGATACGTTGCTTTTAGTTTTTGCAGGACAGGGAATTGTCTACTCCCCTTGGCAAGTAGCTGCCTTGTTTGCTCGATCAATGTAAGAAGGATGCAAGATGAATGTAAACAATGTTAATTAAAAAAATTATCACTGTAGTAAAACTCTTCTACTGATATCAGTGAGCTGACTAATGCAATATGGCAAAGAACTGCACTGTATTTCACTGTTTGGGAAGTGCACAGCTGGCAAAATGTGTGAGGATGGGATGATGTTAGGAAATGTTACTAAACCCTTTATATTTGTCACCAGCAAATTTAGGACACATAAATAGAAAAAGACTGTATTTGATTGCTAAATGCTGTTAAATCAGAACTTGAAAACAGCACTCGGTTATACGCTTGTTTTATTCAAATCAAATTAATTAACTGCATTTTAGAAACAGGTCACCCAGACATTGTGTGAAAACAGCTTGCACAATAGACCAGAAAAAGTGATTCATGTAATAGCAATTACCAAACCACAATAGAATCCACAAAAAGAGCCACTCCATGCATATTACAAAAGGGAAATTAGGAGGTAATAAAAGGAAAGCCCAAACAAAACACCTGACAATAGCAAAACATACGGTTTGAAATTAATCTATAGACACACACATTACATACCTTGTGCTAAATTATGTACTTTCAAATTAAAAAAGATTTCCTTATCCCATTTAGTGCTGGGAAATTAAAGGATGGGAGTGAAAGACCAATACGACTCTGGAGAAAATTAGGCTAGTGACACTAAGGCTGTCGCACTGGCAGTTTTGCAAGCTTGTGGAGTGCAAAGAGGGAGTGTGTTGGCACCAGATAGGGTGCAGTGACAGGCGAACCCAGAACCTCGCTCAGAGGGGGCGCCCATCACTCACTGTTGCCCTGTGGGGGGGTGTTGATACACTTTCTTCTCGATCTCTCTGTCTCACTACTTTGCTGTGTGTGCGTGTTCTAATGTCATTCCACACATGGCATGAGACACACTGCAAAAAAGGGGGTGGAATATAAAGAACACAGAAGTAAAAGGAGTAGAGAGAAAAATGAGAGAGGGAAGGTGAGCTCACTACTCTAATCAATACGGATCAATAATAGCTATAAGATGGGGAAGACCAAGGAAAGGTGTAGGAGAGAAGCAAGCTTGAAAGGAATTATGACAAAAAAGAAGAATGAAGGCATCATAGCATGGGTGTAGGGATGAAAAAATATGTTAAGTGTGAGGGTGGTGTGGATTGTGTAGATAACGTGGAAAGGAAACGAGATGGTGGGTGATTAGCATGCTGGTAAACTGCTACATTGGCCGATGCACATTGCAGACCCACTTGCCCCTCCCGATTTCCTCTCGCATTAAGCCACGACCGAAGTCCAAAACTGCAGGAAACGCAAAGTTGTAAAATAGAAGCACTGAATGTGAACCGTGAAATACCAGGCAGCAGCTCTGCCTAAGAAACAGAGCAGATATGGAGACATGGAGATAGGTGGTGATATGGCTGTCGTGTTTTGGAGCGTGGTGAGAATGGGATGACCTAGTTAGAAAAGAGCGACAGATAAAACCAGAGTGAGGGAGACGGAGAGAAAAAAAGGATGATAGAGGAAAAGCTTTTGTGTCATTGCTCCATTTTTCATTTGGCTTCATGACATGTTCATGATATGTTATCAGGTACACATCAGAACATCAAGTGCAGCATATTTCTGTTTCCAGGGACAATGCTACCAAATTTGCAGATTTGAGGGTGATGGGGATGTAATTTGTATTAAAAATTTTGATCTGATGGTGGTGCTCGATGAAAAGCGAGGGGATCAGCAAAGTTACACCAATTTGTTTTGAGAGGAGTAGAAATGTTTGTATGAAAAGTCATTGCTGTGTCACGGGGATCAGCAAGATCAGTAGGATTCATTCCCACAAGTGTCAGTGTCAGGCAAACACGGTGATTTTAAGCACAACAGAAAAAAGATCAGGGGCTCGTGGAAGAAGAACATTTTATTCAGGCAAACTCTTCCACCCATGGCTGAATCTCTGGTTGAGATGGCTGACTTTCTGCTGACTCCCTACACACCATTCCCCACACTGAATGACAGAAAAACTAAGCTCTTTTGTTGGCTCCTTTTTTGTTGTGGACAGTCATAGTTCCACTCTTTCTTTTCTTCCATGGAGGAAAAGAAAGAAGAAAAGAAAGAAAAAATATTTCTTTTAGAAGCTTCACAGTAGTGAGCATGTGACCTAAAAATGCAAGGAAGTTAGCAGTTGTCATACATTATATTTTTGTATTATATTATATTTCCATGTTTATGTGTTTTTCAGATATTCTCAGCATATACAGTTTATGAAGGATACAAAAGAGTTAAGTTTCTGGGTCAGTTAGACTTTAACAAGAAGTTTAAAAAAAAGGTGAAGGAGAAACACACGTCAACAAAAGCAAGTAGGAAAAGAAAATCAACTTTTGTTAAAACAAGACAGATGAAGACAGAGTGTGTCCTTGGGTTTGTGACAGTGTGTAACTGAATTTCCTTTTGTGACAACTCTGTCATCCTTGGCCTTCCTGACACTGACTCGAAAAGACAACCAAACTCAAGAGACTAGCTTCGAAAGCATGCTGTATTACACAGAGCAGTCAGGCCTGTCTCAGAGCTGAGCATATTTGATTCCACTGTGAATTTTTTGAGACTAGCTGCCATGAAAAGTTCCTTGACCTTTGTTTTTTTACATATTTGTCAATTCATCTATTTTCATCTATTTCAGCTTCAGCACATGGTTTGGGGGGGGTAAAAAAACAAGTGATCCATGAGCTGGACTGAACTCATACATGTTAAATATATAGATATTCACTTTTAGAGTGGTACATTCATAACAATGATACACTGTTCCTCTGTTCTGTCGTAGGAGATAAACTTCTGAAGCCCCCTTTGTTTGCAGGATCCTAATGCATGCAAATACAGAGAGCTGTGTGAGCATGGGTTCACAGGGGGAAAAGAAAAAAACAGTATTTTAAACACACACACATGCACAAAAACGCACTCACATCCCCACAGCACGAGGGAGGCTTATAGTAGAGAGGAGAATAGTAATGAGGCAAAGCTTTGTAATGTTCTAAATTTGGCTGCGGGTCTCCCGACACAGGTAAGTGTTCACATCGCACCCTGTCTCCCCTGCCTTCCCTGCTGTGCATAGATGAGTGGAGCTGCATATGCTAGATATTTCCCCCGTAAGGCTGTTTCCATTTGGGGTGCCCAGAATAATGTTATACACTCCATTATTTTTATAGGCCTTAGGCATCTCACTCAGATCCGTTCATGAATATATTGACTTTCACTTTGCTGCATGATTGAGGCTTGTTTGCCTTGCTGCCGGTAGACAGCATAGACAACCAGCCTGTAAAGGATGAGTTAGGGAAAAAACTCCACCGCACACATTTCTGAGCAGTGCAGGTGCGACAGTGATGCTGTTTAAACTGCTGAGATTATCTCAGTCCCCTGCAGGGTATGTTAAGCATTAGCTTTTTTCTCAGTGGTCTCAATGGAGACTGATCGAGATGGAGAAAACAACAGACATTATCTGGATCTCCTTTTAACTTCTATCTCCTGCAATATTACATCATCCCTGCATGTCAAATTGGTGTGTGTGTGCATATGAAAAAGGAATGAAGCCTTAATATGAATTGTCACTTGGCTTGCACACTAAATAATGCCAGAGAGTCAGAGACAGATCACCCACACAACCATAGCACTAGCATATTTTCCTGCTTATCTGGGTTTGGCTTGCAGTTGCAGCAAAATGAGCAGAGAATCCTAGACATCCTTGCTCCCCAGCCACATCTTCCAACTCCTTCTGGGCAATCCCAAAGTACTCCCATGCCAGATGAAATACATAATCCCACCATCATATTTGGGATCTGTCTAGGGTCCCCTCCACCATTTGTATGTACTCAGAACTCCACACAAAGGTTATGGGAGGCATCCTGATAAGATAGATGTACTAAATCCTTCCGATGCGAATGTGCAGCATTTTAACATCCAGCTCCTTTCCATATGGAAAGACCATCTGCAAAGGGGGCTTATTTCAGCTTTATGTATTGCCAGTATAATGCTTTTGGTCACTACCTAAGGTTTGTGATCACCGAGAACGGAGCCCTCCTGACCACATTTCTTCAGATTTCAGTTCTATTCCCGACAGTGTCCATGCATGTTCCCAGATGGAGCCCTCTTGCCACTATAAGTCCATCCAGTGACTCCAAGAAAGTGTGGTGCTCCAAACAGTTTCTACCTTCAGTGTGTTGCAAATGAACATGATCAGGGAGGACCTGTGCTTAATCATCACAAACTCCAGAGCACACTCTAATGTATACACACGTAGGTATGGATACAGATGTTTGCAAGTGTGTGTTTTCATGCACACAGAAACAATAATTTTGCATTTGTTTGCATATGCTGCAGTGTGTCTGCTATTTATTAAAACACACACTCTTAATTATGAGGATGTTAACAAGAACGCTGCCCCCGCTGGTGAGTGAATTGTCCCTGGACGCTCATTTCCTTATGGGGGAGCCAAACACAAATATGTCTCTGCCTGTGTACTGTGACACTGTCATCATTAGTCACATTTATTCAATGTGACACTGAAACCTCCAACGTTACATCAGCTACTGTGGCCCTAATACCCTTGCGTAATGAGTTATTCTGCTAATGATGAGTGAGAGACAGATGCAGTTAAGTTATTGTGCCTGAAAGTGACACCTTGAATGCAAACTATGCAACTGTGGCATAGGGGAACCTCTGCTGTTGTCAGATATTGGCTGTATAGTATCTAATTGTTTTACCAGTTTTCAGTAATGAAGTCATCGCTATTCCTCACAACAGAATACAACCAACACACAAACCCTCAAATTTTTGAAAAAGAGAGAAAAGGTTATATTTTTTTAAAAACCCTGCCTAAATGTCCAAAGTAATGACTTGTAGCTGTAGTTCTATGGGGTTTACATACAGGCCACAAAACTCAAAAACTGCATTTCTCTGCTCAGGCAATGAAGGAGAGTGAGGCCTGCACAAGGTTGCAATAATATCAGTTCTCCAGCCTCTTGCCCAGGTCAGGGTGGGATCAAATGAGCCACAAATGCTCTCAGGCTGCCCGGCAGAAGCATTCCCTCCATGAACCTGCGTCCTTCACGTCCCCCCCTCAGTTGGTCAGGACCCAGCACACTTCCTGAGGAAGACAGAGGGTAAACACCCAAAACACCTTTAAATTCTGCTAGATATACAAGATATTAATCTTGAATCATTGTACTAGGAAGTGGAGGATTATAACCTGAATATTACCTATCTGGCCAATTGGGTCAGATTACATTAAATAATGGGATTTTAAATTGGGGGGGGGGTTATAGCAAGCCTTGTTGTAGGACACATAATTAAGGAAAATATCAATGACAAACCATTAAAAGAGGAAATTGCTACTTTGTATTTTAAGTTATCTCCATTCACTCAAAGGTGTATTTTTACATTTCTCTTTGCTTACACCCTCTCTTTCCTTGTGATCCCATTTGGTGGTACTTTAATGTTACAGCCAGTTTATACCACCAACAGAGATTAATGATGGGAATGCATGCGGTTTAAAATCATTTTACGAGGACATTAACACTCTGACACTGTTCTGGAACAAATGGGGAATGCATAGGATCAGAGCCAAATCTCACTTATGGCGCATTCATTTTCTTGATTGATATAATCACATCCAAACATCTGGGTCGACTCCAGCTGCTTGTGATATTCGGATTTTGTTCAGACAGTGACTCCCCCCGCCAGCTTTAAGGGGTTGCTCTTCTCAGGGTGCCTGCAGAATCAAAGCTGTATAGAATCTCAGCCTCAAATGCTCACCAGCTCCATATGAACTTCCTCCCAGGCGGAAGTTTGAGTGAAGAGAGAACTGTAACATTGCTACAGTTTTACTCGAAAGATGGGAATCCAACTTTTAAATGACTCTCATCAATAGTTATGAGGGTTTCAAGTAGCTAAAATATTGAGTCCCTTTCAGTGCTGTACTTAAAAAAATAGAGCACAGATTAAATCAGTGCTATTGCACTCAATTCACATCACTTTTGTCTTCAGCTCACTTGAGATTGTCACAAGTCACACACAGCAAGTAGATGCATGCCAGACACACAAACTGAGCTACACAGTGTAAGTGCACCATATGAGAATTGAACAAGGGGTTGTGGTTTCACTCAAATTTGAAGTGCAATGTGATGAACTAATGACACAGGTGACAGGTGTCATGTAACAGGTTGCAAGGCAATGTTGGGGTGGTGGCTGAGGGGCAGTACACTATGTGGCATTGTACACCAGCATGCTGTTTTTTAAGCAGTGCTCATGAAGAGCTAAAGGAGCTTGTGCAAGTCGTGTGTGACAGCAAGAACAGGTTCCCCTACAAGGCAACTTTTGGTAATGCAGTGCAATGACAATAATCATTGAACACCACAACTGGCAACTTGTTGTCTTGCATCTAATTCAAGCAACTGTGCCAGCCTACAGTAGATGATGCTCAGCACCTTTTTTAAGAGTATGTTGGATATAATGAATTGACTGTTGCTTATGTAAGATAAAATTTGCATAATATAAAAACATCATCCTCCTATTAACACAACTCAACTTGACACCAGACAAGGATGACTTCATGTGTTTAACTGTAATGTGCTCCGGCCTCCTTCCTCATTGCAGGGCCTGTATTCAGGACCACCTCCTGAGAATAACAGGCAAACGGAGCATGAAGGGAAGGTGGGGTCTGGACCAAGGGAAGATAGCATGACTGTCTGACAGGATGTGCTTAGTTACACACTCTGTTCCTACTAGAGACCAGACAGCCAACCAAGGCCACACATGGAAGAAGAGAAGGGAAGGGAGGAGGCTCCGGGATGTGTGTGTGCGTGCGTGTGTTTGTCTGATGTAAAAAAAGATATATCGTCCCCTGTTTTTGCCTAGAGAGGCTCTGGGACGCATCCAAGATGCCAAGAGCAGTGACAGCATCATCAACAAAATGTAGCTGTGGCAATCACACACACACACACACACACAGATTGCTGCTGAGCCACTTGAGAAAAACACTCCAAATGTGTTTAGGAAACTGCTCAGCCCCGAGAGGGAAAATCACTTTTTTCATTTTTGTCCCAAACAAACAAACAAACAGCTACACACATTCCATCCTGACTCCACCAATTGAAGATTCCTTCTCAGCAGAGCAGCAGGTCCAGCATGAACAAGTCTACTTTTAGAAGGAAACCTTCCTCCTTCGTCATGCCTGCTGGCCATTAAGCCAATTACAGCCAAATGAAACTAACTGGGGCAGACTTAACAGAGTGTCAGATTGCTCCTGAAGGTCAAGCAACACTTGAAATGAATGGCCTCTGTCTATAAATCCCTCAGCTCAGATGTGTTGCTTATTGGCATTCTACATCAGCACACCTGTTTATCTGATGAAGCTATTTCCCTATAAAGGAAGACTTTAAATGTCTGGCCATTTGCCCAGTTTACCTTTATGGGCCATCCCTCGCTCTCATTTCACTTTCTCTCCCTCATCTCTTTTTCATTTCCCAAGTGGGTGATTCAATACCTCGAAGCAGCAGCCATTTTTCACTCTTAGAACCACCTGGAAATAACAAACCAGCATGGATAAGGACTTAATAAGAAGACTGAAGATGGAAGGACAAGAGCAGAACTGCTGACGAGAGGAAACCATGATGAGAGATCTAATGAAGTTGCATAAAACCATTCTAAAAACTAGTCTTTGGGGTTACTAATTACTTTACCTGCTTTGGGGTTTTTAATATTTTTGAACAATCAAGCACATTAGATTTAGAAAAAAAATATTTCTATTTCTTGCATGAATACAAAGTAATTAACAGTAGATATGCCTGTGAGGGGGAGGTATTGCTGAACAGGCCAAATGCTTAATGATGCCAAATAGATCTCAGGGGAATAATGCCAGTCATGTAAACAAAACACTGTGTAAGAAGCAAAGGTTTTAAGGTGAGTGCCCTGTTTTTGGTTCTTCAACATTAATGAATGAATGAATGAATGAAAAGAACTTTGACACCACAAGTGGGAGGGATAGGAGAGGGAGCAACTGAAGTAGAAAAAGAGAGCATGAACCAGAGACAGCAACATATGCTGATGATGAGGACTTCCCAAGAAGGATTTTAATATTTCATGCGTCCTAGATTCCACCATCACCACCACCACTCCCCACCCACACCCCCATCCCCCCAGACCAAAAAAATGACTGAGGAGCCAGGGATGGAGAGATGGAGGGAAGGAGAGAAAGAAGGAGTGAGCAATTTTTCCCTTTTTTTTAAATGGGACCATGAATGCTCTGTGAGCTTGAATAAACTGTACCATGACGAGGATCAAAGTAATACTACACCAGGTCATTTGTTACATAACAGGTATGGGAACTTAAGTGCCACTGGGCACTGGCACTCAAACTGAGGTTGATGATACAGACAATAAAAGGGACTTTTTGCACTGTTTGCTTTTTACAGAAACAAGGATTGTAGGTGGCCCTGTAATTTATTTTACAGAATGAAAAAGGTCTCTTTATTGTATGGTTTTCCCATATGAGAAACAAAGCACTCCTACCAAACTGCTATTTAAAAGGAAAAAATTGAATTAGAGTAATTAGAAGATGAAACTGATACCTCTCTCATGGAGGTATTGTAAGTATGAAGATAGCACCAGTAGACATTTAGCTTAGCTTAGCACAAAGACTGGAATTAAGGTGATATAGCTAGCATGATGCTGTCTGAATGCTCCTCGAATCTCTAAAGCACAAAGATTAACATGTCCAGTTAATTTGAGATGTACAGTACCAAAACTAGATGAAGAATAACAACACAATGACAGGACTCCAGACATTTAGTGCACCTACCTAAGAAACCGTCCAATACATAAACCACAGAAAATATCACAGTTTTCAGATGTAGGACTCAAATGCAGAAAGCAATGAGGTGCAATGAGGTGCATTAACAACGAGGAGCATAACACCCAAGTCCAACAGAACAGAGACAACAGACTGACAAAGACAAATGCATAGACCAATACTTATGCACAAGGGAGGTAGGGATATTGACACACAGGTGGAACACATTAGGATGGGGCAAACAATCACAAAGACAGGAAATAGGCCCTCAATGAAGGCGTAGTCAAAACCAAATCAGTCAAAAATCATAGTCATACCAGAGTCTCTCTGAGGGCAAGTTGTGAGAGTAAAACCACAACATATCATGTTCACAGTTCACAGTTCTTCGTACAGATAAACTAGCAGTAATATAACTGAGTGTCAGAGTATTAAAATAGAACAGAGTAAAACAGAATTTCTGCCATTGAAAGACCTTGATTTCGTTGTTCAAAGACATTGAGACTGCTGAGCGCAGATAACATCAGCATTTCTGCAGGAAACAAAACCATCCATTGCTGTTTAAAGCACTATTAACCTCTCTAAAATGCACTTGCATATTTTTGATTCAGCATCAACACACCACCAGTAGCCTGACACCTACATTTGTCTCTGCCACTTGATCAGACAGCTAATTAGCATGAAAAGTAATGTTTCTGTCACTCTCTCATTGTATTTATGTGTCTATCCACACACTTGTCTAGCTGTGTATCTCTGTTTATCTTTCTCTGTTTCCAACTCTGTGTGTGTATGTGAATGTTTGCACTTGTGGTTGCTGCACTGTGTGTCTTGCTGGTCTGCTGCTTTGCTAACATTGTCTAGTATGGCAGTTGAGTTACCTGCAGCCTGTGACCCTGCTAATCAGCTAAACCCACAATAACCCTCCAACTGCACAGCGCCCAACAGCACCTTAATTAATCATGTAATGGTGGTGGGATGTAGCCTTGCATCTCAATGTTCTGCCCTACAATAACCTGGAAATATTAAAATAATCATTACTCCCTCTACCTTCTGTCTTGTTATTGGATGTCAGTTGCTCTGTGGCCTGTGTAAGCTTTGGCCTGTGTGTGTTGGTGTAGATACTGGACTCGTGTTCACCTACAGCATTAGGTTAAGAACCATAAAAAAATGATTTAAAGGTGATGAGAAACCTGACACCTCTCTGCTGGCTGCCACGCTGTGATATCTTTAGGATAGCCCTGCAACTCTCTTCACCATTTCATTTATATCAGCGATAACATTTTCTGCCAGTATACTGACACACTCTCACACTCACACAGGGAAGCGATCACAGACACATACACACACACAAAGACACAATGACTTGCATTCGTTACCTGGAAGCTAACCCTTACTTTAACTGGAATAATGACAGAACACCTTTTGGCTCATGTTGAATGCAATGGCAGTGAACCCAAAATAGAGAACACTAATTTTTCCTCCAGCTCAACAAGCTGTCCCCTGTCACTATGTGTGCGTGTAATTTAAATGTGTACCCAGCAGAGACTTTCAACACAGACCTCCATCACCAGACACATATTTAATCATAAAGTACATTCTATGTTTGTCACAGAAAGCTTTCAGGTTAAATATGGTGCAAAACCGACACAAAATTAGTATTCTTCTCATGGAGCTCTGTCTGCTAAATCTGCATGTTTTACACTGCTCTGTCGTCCCTTTATGGGACAGCATAATGATAAAGATACTGTTTAGATATGCACTTATTATCTCCCAAGCTCAGCTTGCGGACAAGTTGGGGCTTCCTGTACTAACCAGAAAACTGGAAATATCTCTGGCTGTCTTTTCTCTTTCTATCACTGGACAATTACAATATTTATGAGAAGGACCCTGTAGTTTAAAAAAAAAAATAGTTTTATTCTACAGCTACCCCCCTTCTTGTACTGTGGATTTTTTTTCTTTTTCTTTTAATGACACACCGCCAAGAAAATCACTCAAGCATTTGTCAGTGTAATTGTACAACACAATGCCATGAATGGATATGAGCCTGCCTTTTCAAACTGCTGACAGGCACAGAATAAAACACCTCGCACTGAACAGGGGGATTAGGGCAAAAAAAAAATAGAGTGAGTTAGAAAGACAGCAAAGAGGAAATGATGGTGAGTGTGTGTGTCTGTGTATGTTTTTATTGCTATTATTCCTTCGAGGCTTTAGAGAAGATAATTCTGTTTTAATTGAGTGGAAATGAAATGTTGATTACGATGACCTTTTACATTCACGTTGAAAACATTTTAAAAGAAGGGCAGAGACCAGTTGTGCTGGGGGCTCATTCATGTCTGTGTTCTGAAACTAAAGTTCACTCTTATGGGAAAATTGGAAGTGTTAAGCTCAAGTCCATCTTAGCGAAACCATGTATGCGATTTTAAGTAATTATGGCTGTTTCAAACTTTTAAGAAAAATCAGCTTTGCAAATGTTTTATGAGAAAGGACATGTCTCCATCATCTGTTTCTCAGTCTCAAAGATACTCACAGTGTGTTTTGATGAGTTCCACAGCATCATCCACAGCCAGTCGGAGAAGCTGCAGCTGTCGTCCCACTTACAGTAGCTGTACTGTCAGAGCCTGGCCTTTAGAAAGGACTGACGACCAATAAGCACATAATGTATTATAGTTTCAGATCATTTCTACTCATCTACAGACTGTTACCCAGAACTGGCAGTGTATAACAACTTGCTCGGGGGTTGGACCAATATATTGCTTTAATGGTGTCGTGGAGTTGCATGAGTATTTGGTCATCCGGCTCATTCCAGGAGCAAAATCCAAGAGGTTGTGTTATGCTTCATGAAGTGGGCTGTTGCCTTTACTTACAGGAAACAGGAATGGGCCAATGAAGAAGTCACTTGAATCCTATTTCCAGTTTCCTGTGTGTGTTTCTCTCTCTCTCTTACACACTCTGTGTCCTGTCTGTGTCCAGGCAGTAGTGCAAAGTAACGAAGTAAGTAACTAAGTGCATTTACTCATGTACTTGTAGACTACTTTACTTTAGAGCAGCACAGCACAGCCACAACAGACAAATTGACAAGGGACAAGGAGAAACAGAGATCTAAATACAAAAAAGGGCGGGGAGACAATTTGCACACAGGTCAGATACATTTGGGCAGGAGCAGGTGATCAGGGAAGGCGGGAAAAGAACAAAGGCAGGAAGTAACAGCAACAAAGTGCACACTATCAAAATAAAAGCAGGAGAGCAGAGTCTAAAAAGGTGTCACTGAAGGAGTCTCTGGGGGCAAGCTATGATAATGTAGTACAAAATTGCATCAGTAAAATGCTGCTTACAAAACACTGAATCAGTATTATTAAAGATTTAATAATGCCATATCAGTCTCATGTGAATGAGTAGTTCTAACTTTGAATACTTTCAGTACATGTACTTGTGGTCTGTCACTTAAGAAGGATTTGAATGATAGACTTCTTCAACTTTAAATATATTGGTATTTAGACTCATGCGCTTTCCTTTTTCTACCACTGCTTTCGGATCATTTTAAGTGCAAACACCTCTCATTTGAGATGATGTATTCTCAGTCATCATCCAATATACAAGTTTTTTCCACAGTTTTTGTTCCTCCCGAACAACAACTATTTTTTTTCTTGGGAAAATTGTATGATTCATGTGAATCAGTCCACCCTAAGATATGTTCTGACTTGAAATGGCTGCTTCACAACAGTGCACTAACTGAAACTTTCCTTTTAACTCCAGATATATTTTTGCATGCCTGCTGACTGATATTTCCTAACAGCTCATTGCTCAGGTTTTGGCTTATCACTGGCAAAAGGGCAGGCTTACTGTGTAATTTAGATGTTGAGTCTATTTCACTCTACACATGGAGTCTTATGTGGGAAGACATAGAATTCAGCATCACCTGTCTGGGAGCTTATTGCTTTTGATTCATATTTGCATTGGAAAATGCAAGCCATCGCAGTGCTTTAGCAGACACTGAAATGGGGAAGCATTCTCAGGGAGAGTTGTATGTGCAGTATGTGAGTAACTGAATATAAATGCACCCTTTTTATGAAAGCATGTTTCACAGCCACTGGGGATTGGATTTAATCAAGTCAGATTTCCAACACTAATCTGCTCAATAGCTGTGTTCTGCATTGAGTAGACTGTACCCTGAATGACATGCGACACATCACCTGACCGTGTTGTATTCTATTGCTTTTAAAGTCTATGTACATGCGTCTCATAGCCATTTACTTTGTGTAAATGGATGTGTTGCATTGAATTAAGCCCCGTCTTTTATTTTATCCCCTTCCCATCAGGGTTCCCAAAGCACACTGCAATTTCATTTTGATCACTTGCCTGTGACACTGCAGATCAGAATCTGTGCATGCGTGTGTTTTTGTGTGTGCTTTCATACTGTATGCACTTGCTTTTTCTCGATGTACATGTCTGTGCATGTGTGTGTTTTCATGTATATAATGTGCACTGTGACTTCCTTGTCAAGGGTCAACTGTGACAGCATTATGCAGTCTGTCCATCATTAACCCACAAAAAGAAAAGGCACACCACAAAAATTATATCCATTCATTCACACCTGAGTGAATAATGGATTGCACTTATGTTTGAAGTCACCAGTGTAAAGTAAACATGAGGTCCATTCTTTTTGACCTCTCCCACCCTATATTGTGCAAGCAAAAAGCATTTACCTCAATCTGATATCCACAAAATAAAGTAGCCAAAAGCACACACATTCATTGCTTTAGATACATTTGTATGCAATTTATATACAGAAATATTTCAGTGACATATTTTTGAATTACAAATCAGCAATGATTTTTGCATTTTTTTCCATTCACCATCTCCCCAAAATGCTAACCTTTAGACTGTCCTTGTAAATATGTTGTAAATATGTTTTTTGTGACCTGTCGGGAGAATAAAACCATAATATCTATGGCTATAAAGTTGACTAGGGAAAACATTTGAGGCAGACAGTATGTTTAGCATGTGTAACCTTGAAATCAATCATCCATCCATAAAAAAGTCATCCTTAGCTACACCCTTTATGACATAAGATACATATTTTATTAGTTTTGCAAAGCCAGAGCATTTGCCACAACCATTATGGTCTAACAACACACAGCAGACATTTTCTTGGGACAGACATTTGAAAAAAGAGAGAATCATATTAATTTGACAAGAGAGAGACACATTATTTCCTTTCACTGTATTGGGAAAAGTGTCCAATCTAAAGTGGTGGATGATGGAGGCACATATTTCCAAAGGGTGAGAGCAGCAGCAGAATTGCAATGTTATGATATCAGTTTCCGAAAGCTGGAGCTTAGTAACATGTTTTACTGTGTTTCATGTTTTTTTCAATGTTTTTCATTCTGGCTCAACTGGCTCTCAGTGGATTAGAGATTTTCAGACCATATTCTCATTGACAAAACTAAACTTGCAACATGTTGTCCATCTTTACCTGAGAAAATGCTTGCTGCATTACTATATATCTACATATGTCTACAGTATTTAGCATCCATGAATTGTGCATATACCTTAAGTGAAAGGCTTAACATATATGAATCATGAAATCTCAAGTGACTCTGTTTCTGTGTGTGTGTGTGTGTGTGTGTGTGTGCGCGCGCATTAAATGGGGACTGGTGCTGTCCAAATTAATATACTTTTTAATATAAATATACTTTTACTTTAAATATACTTTTAATTAATCCACATTTTTAGAGGTGTTTGAGATCCATTGTGCATTTAACATTTGACAGAGCCTTCTTTGACCACAGCGCTTATCTCCAAGACTGGCAAACATAGGAATCATGTTAATTATACTTGATGCAGATGTTATCCCTTTGGAGTGTTCTTCTTAGAAATCTCTCACAGCTTAGTCTCTTGCTGTCTGCAATAATGGAATGCCATCTTGAATCCCAATACTCTAGGCTACACTGCTGATGACAAGTGACTGGGCTTTCATGGGATTTTAAGGGGAAGCTGGTAAGCCACTTAACATCCCACAAGTCAGAACATGATGCGGGCTGCCAATGGCTCACCATTTAGATTTCCAAGAGCTGATTGCTGAGCTCCTGCGCATTGTCACAGATTTCAGTTCAAAAGTGTTATATACACACATGAGACATTCACACAAACATACAAATACAAACCATATGGTAAACCTACACTTACACTGTCACAGTGGTTAGCAAAGGTTTCTCTCACAGTAAATATGCAGTGATGCGACGGCCTGTTGAAACGGAATGTAATCCTGTTTTTCCTTTACTTCAAGACTCCTGTCAGTGTTGCAGTAAGTTGCTTTGAGAGGCACAGTACAGAAAGGAAAGCCGCTCCATACACATACTGGTCTGGTATGCGTTTTTTTTCTCAAGACATTTTGACACATCACGGTAAGAAAGCACAGGTGTAAGTCAAAACAGCGATGGCTGCCATTTCACTATCATTTTGGTTTCAGGCGTAGCTTGAACAGAACAGAGCCAGAGTTCTCAATAAGACCCATGCTGGCTCGGTCGAGCCCCTGTAGTAAGCCACAGGACAACAGAATGCCCCCTGAGCACTGTGGCCATTAATCAGCCACCCATTATTGAGCCGCACTGTGAGATTTACATGCCCAGATGTAACTGTACACACACATGAGTATTCAAGCTTTCCATGCACACAAACACACCCCCTACAACTAAGTTCTGTTTCTGCCTCCCTGCTCTGACCTCCCCAAGCTCCTCGTTATATCCCATATATACACATAAACCATGAGTCAGCATGTGGGGCTGTTGTGGACAGGGACACAAAGGGCAGAGGTAAATAAAAAAAAAACCCGAAAGCTTTACTGTATGTATACCCTTTCATGATCACTAAAAGGCAGACCTCATTATTTTCCACAGACCTCCTTGGTCGTTGAGTGAATTTTCAGCGGACCTTGAGTGGACCACTTAATGTTGCCTCATGAATCTATTTATGAGAAGAGCAAGCCAGAAACCCAATGAGTTTCACTGTTAAAACATTTGCCGCTCCCGCTTTAGTTAATTAACATGCCGCATTTTTGGCATATCCAAATTACCATTTAATATTTATCATTTCAGTGTCAGCTGTCAAGGCTGCAGGTGTTCTTGATTACATGCAGCAGGTTTGTGTGTGTGTGTATGAGGCCAAAACACATCATTATGCACCACCTGTTGGGTAAGAGGTAGCAATGTGTTGCCTGTCACTCACCACAGGGCTGAAGAGGAGGGATCCACAATGAATTGAAAATGTCCGGATAGTCAATCATTCTGTGATAAGTGCTTGAAGAATCGCTCAGTGTGAGTGATATCACAGAACGGCTTCCATTCACCCCATTACATGAGGACACTGTCATATTCTGATGCTCTTTCCCTTTCCTCCTCAAGGACAGAATCATATTTATCCTTTAATTTTCAGGAAGGAGAGCCTTTCATGCCCATTCTGTCTTGCCTCAGTGCATTCCTAGCCCCATTTCCAATTCTTCCAGCAAAAATATTTCCATCTGTCAACCACACAAACATACAAGCACACACACACATACACACACATCTGCCCTGTTGTTTTACGAAGGTGTTACAAACAGCCTTTGCCTGTTGGTGTGGGATGAAATCTCTTTGTTCCCCACAAGACAAAGATTTATAACAACTGTCAGTCCATCACCACATACTTTATAAACCACTGCCATCTGTGTCAGTGTGGAATGAGAAGGCTTAACTATCCAGTGATCTACTGTGTCCAGTATCTTGGCCCCAGTGAGCGTGGCGTCGACATATGAGTGTATGCACATGGCTGCATGCTGTCATGTGTGTCAATGCTGCGGCAGTACCAGCCAACACGGCACTATCATGGAAGAAGAGAGGGCTGTATCTCTGCTGCCTCACACAGGACAAAGGTTGCTACTGCAGGCTCCTGCCCCCAAACTAACACATGTAGAATGAATCACGAGCAGTTCTCCAGTGTCCTTCCCCGTCCCTCAGGAGGGCTGATAACAGTGGTAGGACTCCAGCTGCTTCTTCACTTTTGTGCGCTATGCATGAACACACAGAGCAGAGAAGCGCCCGTGTGTGCTCGCACACACACACACACACACACACAGACGCACATCCCTCAGACTCCCTGCTGAGAAGGTGGAGAATGAGAGGATCACACTGACATTTTCTCTCCAGGCAGTCCCAGCCAAGCGACTACCGTGTGTGTGTGTGTGTGTGTGTGTGTGTGTGTGTGTGTGTGTGCATGCGCGCGTGTGCGTGTGTGTGTGCGTGTGTGTGCGTGTAAGGAATGCCAGAGAAAAAAAATTTTAAAAATCTAAGTTAAAAGAGAGGAAAGTGGGAGACATAGTATAGACATCTGCATAAAGCATAAATGTGATAGGGTTACATATAGCAGTTATCCGGCATTTGGCCTTGAGAGCACTTGGATGGACACAACTCTCTTGAATCATCAGTACAAACCATGAACAAAAAAGAAGCATGGTTTGTTGAAGAAATGGCAAAGGTATGAATTCTTGTACATCAAGCCCTCAGGAGAGAACAGGGATGGAAGGCAATTACTAACCCAAGGAACAATGCAGCAAGAGACATCAATCATCAAGCTTGAAATTCTGTTGCCAGTGATGCTAGCGAAGAACTGACAATAGAGGCTGAGTTTTGGCCTTCACAAATACATTTATCTGCTTGAATCAATTGGGGATTCCAAATTAATGCTTAATCACTTCAGCAACAAAGCAACGATAAAAACTACAAAGATAAAGTCTACTCACTGCACGCCCTGAGCCCCTGGCTGCCCCCTTCTCTGGTGCGATGACTGCTAAGGCTCTTATTGAATGTAGGTTAGTGTTTAGAATCATTCTAAACAATTGATTCAACAGGCTAAACTCATGGTAAAGAAAGTGAAGTAACTGTCATCATTTTTTATTATTTATGCCTGTGCTCATCTTACAATGACATGTTGCATTTTCTTCCATAAATGAAGTCTATGGCAGTAACATAACCCTATACTGTTCTTAAAAGACCATCCCAGTCCTTTTTACAAATTGTAGCATATGTGCTACAAACTATAAAACTTTTAGATTACATTTTGTTATGCAAACATCCGAGTCTGCCAACTCTTAACATGTTGTCTTCTCGGACCATCACTCCCTGCCTTTCTTAGTGTTAATCTGCACTTATATTGCTTCATTAATATAACTGCAGAACTCAGGAAATTTTAATGACTGTTTTGCCACCTGGAGCAGAAAAAAAACTGTATATGATTGGAAAAATCCATCAAAAGCACTCATCAAAACCTTATATACATAGACATATACCTCACAGGCTTGAGTGGGACATACATAATCTGTTCATTCGACTGCATTTTTTGTTGTATTCCTTATACCAAAGCCAGGACAAAATGAGTACAAATATTAGATCTCACATAAACAGAACACACAGGAGTGGTTTCTGGGGAGAAATACTGCTGACAGATACAGTATCTTCAAGAAAAAAATAGCTCATATGGAGTTTTTTCTTCTGTTAATATGTGCGGGCATATTCTCAGTAGATTTTCAGCAAAACAAACAAACACTGTTGATAGAATATCAATCTCCTTTTTCCTTCTCCAGTGACTGTCCTCTGGGTATTCCAGCCGAGTTTGCTGTTTTGTTTTGTTTGTTCACTTTTAGTTTTTAGGCCAGCATTTCATCATCCATCACACGACAAGAAGAATATAAAATCATTCCATCCGCTGCTTGACAAAGAGCTTCATTCTTCTTCCTCTGAATGATGCAACTTTATCAATATTTGACAAACAGTGGGACACTGAATGCTTATACGAGTGATGATATATGATATTGCTGTAATACTGCTGAGAAGTGAATTACGTTCCCTCAGTGGGCCCTTTTTTCCTGTCCTACTCAGCAGGTAAGCAATGCAGATTTCAGGTAAAACTCATAGGCTGTAGATAAACACTGACTGTAGCTTTTTTGCAGTTTTGCCGTCCCATGGCTTGTGTCTAGTAATTACTGGAATGATCCTGTTAGATGTCCACATTCTGCACCAGTCAATAGCTTTTCTGCTAATTCACTCCCTGAACAATCAACCCATTTAGAGTCGTCTCTCAAGGTAATTAATGGAACTTGGCTCTGATACGCATTCTCCTGAGATGACCTGTTCATAGCGGCTTCACAGATATGATATTGCTGGTTCAAGGTAAAGAGCAACATTACAGTATGTCTCACATGATTATGAAGATTATTTTTCTTCCTTTCCTTATTCTGACATACAATAATAACGTCTACAGCCATGCGAGCAGTGCTGAGAGGCCTGATGGAGGCACAATGGTGTAAAAGTGTAAATCCAAGTAAATCCAAGGAATTGACTCAAATACTGGGATCACAAGAGAGCTCAGGTAAAAGTTAAGAATCAAAATCTTGACTTGGAAGCCATCAGTCATACACTGGATCTCACTCAATGTGGCAAATGGAGCAGGTGATGAGCTGGCTTTGAGCTAAATGCCAACATCACCATGCTAACATGCTGACAATGCTAGCATGCTGCTGGTAAAAAGGTATAATATTCTCTATGTTCAGATTAGCACTTACTGTATGTACAGATGATGGAACTGATGGAAATTGTAATGGGTTTTAAGAAAAAGGATCCAAAATGCAGAAAAGGGGAAAAGTTGTAATTTAATGAAACAGTCAGCAATATCCAAATAACAAACTGAAAGAACACAAAGCAAAACCCAAAAACGTAGTTTTCACAAGAATTAAGATAATCCAATTTTGAAGGAATACAGGAACACAAGAAATGCTGGGAGATGGAGTTGGAAGACACAATGACTAAAGCATGACTAACTGACAACAACAGGCAAACTTACAAGGACAAAGGCATGGACCAAGACTAAAATACACAGGGATGACAATCCCCCACAGAGTTTAAATACCATGGATCTCTACACCAGTTTGTCAGACTAACTCACCCTAGTCAGACCAGCATGAACTGATGAAGCCTTTTGGATGAGAGGAGAAACGTTTTCAAAGTAAGTCCAGTTGATTTCCTTGAGATACACAGGGAAGGCAGGGATAACAGAACACAGATTAAGAATATTAGGGCAGGGCAGCACAGCTCAATTCTTCAAAAGGCTAAGTGGCATTCCTATCTGGAAGCACATTGGAGAAATAAAGTAGTTACACATGCACAAGTATGATACATGAAACAGGATACTACAGGGGGTACTGAGAATTGTTTAGATCATTTGAGATGCATGAATTATACATAAAACTGCATGAGCAGTGCGTGCCAGGCATACATGAAGCAACATGTCCCTTAACATATTTCTATGCTTTGGTGAAGTTTGGTGGTAGGTCAAACCAGAAATTTTAATTATTGCATCACGTGAGTGGATCACTATCAAACAGAAAACAAGAACATTTTTACATTTCAGCAAAGATGCCACTTTAAATTGTGAACATCCCATTGCTTCCTGCAGCTTCTACTGTACCTGCAACGCAGAAACTGCTATTACTCTGTCCGCCATGCCAATTTCCTCCTTGTTAATCAACATGGTTGTGGGGCTCAGTGGGGTTGTTTGTTGAATTCATGTATTCAGTATTTCAAATCTGCTGGGTGCACTTTTTATATATGCTGTTGGGGGGATTTGATGTTCTTCCCCGTGGAATCTGCAGCATGCCATCTGGAAATCTACAGGGAGCAACCCAGTGAGCAAAACATGTACCACCAAAGGCCATTGCACCAATAAATGGCTCTGATTGCATGTGTGCATCCCTAAGTGAATATACTGTACCTTGTGTAATGGCGTTGCGGGATTGTGTGTGTGTGTGTGTGTTTGTCTGCATATTGTTGTACACAGTGCAGACTCAGCAGAGTCCAGCCTTCACAGACTATTGGCTTGTACAACAGCTTTACTCTCCTCTTTAATATCTTCAGTTAATGTGAGTCTCTGGCTAATTGAAAATCAACTAGTCTATGTCTCCCTGCAGTGCCTTTATAAAGCTGTTAAAGAGACACACACCCTTTCAATGCAGGACAAACGTCAGAAACCTCCTACTGTATGCAAAGAATAGATGGCTCCGGTGAACAAATCAATAAATTATTTCGCGCAGAGGCACTTCACCAGGTGAAGCTGTGGTACTATTATTCTTTGCCAAAAAGGAACAGCTGATAAATCAGGAATAAAACCACACATAAAGCCAGTGCAGAGCGCACGTCCCCAGTGGCAGTGATTTACAGCAGGCCGAGCTAAACTGCTTACCGTCAGGAGCTGTAATGGATGCCAGCGTCTGCTCTTAATTTCTGTGGCTGGGGATAGATATTGCTGCCGTTATTTTCTCCCAAGGCAATTTTGCTGATGTCTCCCATGGTACCCTACTGTGTTATATCTGAACCATATGGGTGCACAATGGTGCAATTAAAAACACACTCAAAGCTTCTAAAATTGATCACCAAGACAAGCAATTTTGGTTTCAATAAGCACTGTAATATACAAATTGTCTACTGTTTCTCCTACTGTGGATCGCATGATGAGTCCCCTGAGCTAAGATAATAAGAGACAAACATTAGCAAGAGATGAGCTGGAAAATTTAGAGCAGACTTTGGGACTAAATAATGTGGGCTCTCAATTGTACTATACTGTGCATATGAGAACAGTAGCCTATGTGTGTAAAGAAAAACTTTTACCCATTTTTCACTACCTTACACACACAATTAGCATTTTCTCTGCCATGCATGAAGCAAATACAACAAACCATCTATTTGTGTTGGCCCTGCTGGCCTCTGGATGCTTGTGGCTAAGACATGAGGAAGTGTGAAGCTGTAAAGTATCACACTACAGTGAGTCTGCTTATTCAAATGCTCACGCTTTGGCAGCTCATCAGAAAGACAGGCATACATTAGCTGGACTACACACAATGGATGTGCTGCAACAGGTTCACCTCCAGAGTGCTCCCTCCTGCCACCTGCTGTTTATGGAGCTCACTGCACAACTTCTTGAATGTCACCTCGACTCTGCTGATTCAGTTCTTCTCTGCTCTCATTGTCTGCAGATCTTTGCTTGTCAGAAGAAATCCAACATTCATTTGTCTGCAGCAGAGGATGATACATGTAAAAGACACAATGTCCATTAATCAATACCCAATTTCAAGTGGGGCAGAGGGAACTGAGACAGGAAGCAGATAATTTCTCCAGCCTATAGCATAATCCCAAACTGCACTACCAGGTTAGGGTGAGGGAGACACTACTACTTGTGCTGCTTCAAGGATGATGCAACCCAGTTTTCTTTTATATGCAGGTCTCTTAAATAACCAGTAGATGGCATCAACAGTTTAAGATTAACACTTGAGGGCACAAAGCACACTATCAGCAGAGAGTAAAATCATGGCTGTTGGATTAAACATGGCCACACATTTAGGTCAGATACTGCAACATCAAGAGGACTACAACAATGATGGTCACCTGCTATATGACCATTAAAGACTGTGAAGAAAGTTGTAGTATCAGTATGACCTTGTTGGGTTTTTTTAATGATTTTTAAGGAGTTAACAACCAGAAAGCACATCATCATAGAATGTGTACACTTGTGACTTGTGTTTTGTATCATCTGCCCTATGAATGAATAATCTGGGGCTTCAAGGGACAAGCAACATGATGCAGTTTCAGTGGCCAGCTGGCAAGTTTCAACTCTGTGGTACAGACTAACGTGGCCTTGGAGGGAAATCAACTTCTCTGATGCTGTGACCTATTATCACCCCAGTGAAATAATCCTTCTTGATTACAATGAATGAATGAATGAATGAAAACTCCACTACAGCCCATGTGGCCCCTTTTTTGATGGTCGTTAACCAGGTTTTAGGGTCTGCCCTCTCTCCACCCACATCCCCCACCGCTGGCTGGAGCTGGATGACCGCTCTTTTGCTATTTTTATCCCCGCGGTGCTGTTTCTCTTTCTCAGCCAGCCAGCCAGCAGAGAGAGGAGAGCAGAGGTGCGGGCGTCTCTCAATACACCCACCTCTCTCTCTCTCTCTCTCTCTCTCTCTCTCCCTCTCTCTCTCTCCCTCTCTCTCCTTCCCTCCCTCTCTCTCTCTCCCTCTCTCTCTTTCCAAAAATAGCCGTGAGTCGTGATCAGCTCGTCCTTGGGAGAGAGAGAGAGAGAGAGAGAGAGAGAGAGGGTTGTAGTATTGCTTAGAATCAGAGGAGGGGTTATGGATTGATACAAATAGTCACCCCCGCCAAGCCAACCCCAGCGCAGGCTGAATTAATGTGTTGCTATTTTTGGGAGCCCCGTGTTTCCAGGGGAGACCTAATGACGCAATGACGTCAATGCGGGTCAATCGCAGACTGGAGGAATTGAGTGGCTTCCATTTGGGGCTTTTGCAGTATTTCCTACAGAAAGGATGGAAACGGGTACAAAATGGAAGTATATTTCCTCATCAAAAATATGTATCGAAAACCGAGATGAATCAAAATGCAGAGGTGAAAATGATCACAGTGGCATCACGTCGCCCCAACCCTTCGAGCATCAGCGATAGTAAGGGAGGTGTGTATATATGGATGCTTTTTTTTCCTCCTCATCCACAGCGCATCTGTGGGATAATAAGCTACCTGCCAGTGACTAGCCTTGTGGAATAACATTTTCGAGAAAATTTCTCTGTGTCGGTTTGATGTGATATGCACAGCCCCGGCTGTTTGTTCTTCGTATGATTTTAGTGTGTGCGTACTGTGTTGTTTTCACTGCGTAACGCTATGTGCTGTCGAGCTCTCTGCCTTTAGTTACATGTGATTATGCTCTGTTTTATTTGCATTTTCTGTTTCTTTTCTCTCTCTCGCTCTCTCTCTTGCTCTCTCTCTCTTTCTCTCTCTCTAGCTCTCTCTCTCTCTCTCTCCCAAGGGCTTTACACAATCCAGACCTATTCCAAGCGCTGGCATCTAGACGCACAGAGGTAACGAGCACCTTCTCCCTCATCTCACATCTCATGAAACAATGGTCCGTTTATTCTTATGCTTTTGACTGTAATCGTGTGGCAGATTTTTTTTTGCCTTTGAACCGCTGATCAGGATGTGTATAGCAATAAGAGGAATATCAGTTGTTGCAGCTGAAGATTGTGCGCGTCATGGTTGCTCGCAGCTGGGCGACCTGCCGACGCGCACAGCCAAACGTTGGCGATGCGTTGGAGATTTCGTCTTTTGTCAAAACTTTAAATTCGCCTGTAGATCACATTGTTTTTTCCAGTGAAAGTTCTCCGTGTTTATCAAGTGTTTATTGTGTCATTTCTGTGTGCGTATTTCCCCACTGATTGCGAGTACATCTGTCATTAGAGGAGGGTAATTTTTCAGTGGGTAGTAAGTAGGCTAGGGCAGGTGACGTGGGTAAAGGCAGGATGAATTAACAATTCACCCCCCAAACACACACACACACACACACACACACACACGTATGCTACAAGAAAAACCCTGGAAGAGATGCATGTTGCATACAGCAAGAAGATGGTGTTCCTGCTTAAACAGACTCATAAACACACGCACACATACACACACACATACACAGACACGTTCACATACACGTACACTCACTCACTCACTCACTCACTCTCTCTCTCTCTCTCACTTTCTCTCTCTCTCTCTCTCTCTCTCTCTCTCTCTCTTCACACACACACACACACACACACACACACACACACACACACACTTGCACACATGCACAATGTCGTGAGAGGAGGTGGGGGGTATGGGGGGTGGGATTTTAGGGCGTTTACCGGCAGGGCTGGTGTGAGGCTTTCAGAACCATGGACAGCTCACATGAAGCTCATCCGGTGTGGTCGACTCTTCTTCTGTCCGCACTGGCTGCAGCATCATTGTTTGGTAATAACACTTCATAAAACAGTCGAGATTACTCTGTCTTTCTTTTTTCTTTTTTTAAAGAATAGGTATATTTTCCTAGAACAGTAAAACAGATATTTTATTTGCTGGTTGGACATATTTTCTGCAGCTGTCAAGTTTTTGCTGGCACCTGTGTGAAATAGCATCTACTGACCACTATTTTAGTAAAAGGTGTATGGAAGCAATATAAAAAATGTTCCTTTTTATAACATTCAGTTAGATAAATAATTCCTCTTAATATTTGTGCTTGTGCTCCGGCTCATCTTAATGTCAACTTGGGCTCTACAACAAGTGTATGCCTACATTTGATGTCCCATCACATGAAATCCATATTTTTTTTAAAGAAATACTATAGCAATATTTAAATGCAGAGTTTCACATACAATTAAACATTCTCATCTTTTTTGACTATTATTCCTTCCTGTTTCTGATGCACAACAGGTATTTATTCTCATCTCCTATGATAAAGTCATGAAGGGTTCCAGTCCATTCTGAGACATTTGAGTGTTATTCAGAGAAGCTCCATATTTATTGAATCCCCTTTATTTGTACAAAAAGCAAAATATGTGATTCTCCCATCCTTTTTTACTGCTTGTTGATAGGTTTAATTATCATGAACTTGTGCTTAATTACTGGATTGAATGTAAAGGATATTTTCCTCTGTGGTCTTTTCACATTCATTTCAATTCACACTTCATTCAATTTTCACTGTAATTTCAGTCAATCACTGATCATCAATACTGATATTGCAAGTGTACACTGATCAGTGACTGCTTTAATGCCTGTTAGTAGCAGTCTATGACCACACACGACTGTCCTATTCTCTCTTGAGGTCAGAATCAGTCAATAACTCAAAATCATTCTGAAATCTGGGACAATATTTTTTTGGTCTTTCTCTGTACACATGTTAAAGTGTATTTTTGAATAAAAGCATTATGTTTAAGATTGACAAATAGTTTAATGAGTAGTAATCACACAAAAATTTAGATGACGTCACACTCCAGTGCTAACCTGACAACAAGAACCTTTGAGTTTGAAAAGGGGATTTATATTATTGTATTGTATTGTGGTATAGTATAAATAGTTATTAGTGTATTCACAGCCAAAGAAAGTGGAAAGAAATACCTAAATGCAACTGCAGGCAGTCATTATCCTATTTTTCTTTTCCGCTTGGCCGTCATATGTAGTGTAATGTATAAAGATTGGCACATAGGCTGTCAAGTTTAGGGAAACAATGGTCAAGAGGTCACAATGAGAATGAAAACACTTTTGCTTATAGTACTACCAGTTACATGTGTATTTTATCCGTGGTTTAATGAACATCTTCCTAAAATGTAGTCAATCAAGGCAGTAGATAGTAAAAAGGTCTGAACTTCATCACTATATTCTTCAATACTCGATTAGCTTGATGTTTGGGTTCAGGGTTTCACACAGTGTGCTATCTGAGGCATTTTGCTCAAATAGATGGGCCAGAAAATGTAAATGTGAATTGTTGTATATATTGTACTTGACTTGTTTTGTTCCTGATTTACATTTAGTCTCACGGCTCTGTAACTGTGTGTTTCAGATGCTGGGTTGTACATCGACCTTATATGGTCGTAACCGTAATTTCAGCTGAGTAATCTTGTTCTTTTCAGGTCTTTTTGCGGTCTGGGCTTGCTGTCAAATGACCATCCAGGAAGCCCTTACCCCAAAAAGCATCTGCAAGGGACCCTTACATCAAGATTTGCAAAAAAAATTCCCTCTTGATAATTGACTTCAGTTTTATATACTGTAAAGAGCTGAAGAAACAACTTGAAAGAACCTATGGCTTTGAAGAATCCAACACAAAATGTATTTGTGTGGTTTAAGTTGTCATTTTGGCAATAAATGTATTATGATGCAATACTTAATACAAACTATGTCAGCTGAAAACAAAAACCCATACCGCTCATTAATCTGAACTTGGTCATCATTACCTAAAGTACCACTTTCACTCCAGACTGAGGAATGGATTTAAAATTTTAAACAAGATGTAAATCATTCACTGACTTAGCTGGTTTGACTAAAAAGCAGCAGGTTTCTCTTTCCTGAGCAGAAGCATTACAACCCATTATATGCCTGGCCAGAGTGCATGTGAAGCATCACATACTTTTTCCAGAAGGTGGCAGCATTGCTTAGGTTTTTTTTCCTCTTTTTTGACTATGAGAAAATTTGACTTACATGCATATACACACAGAAATCTATGGGCACAGTTATGCTGATGACAAGTCTGTGAAGTGTGTTTAATGTCGTTTATTAGTAATGGACTGCACTTGTACATAGTTGTAATAATGATGTTTTACTGTAAATCATTTGTGACATTTTTTTACATTTTATATACATATTTGACTGTAAAATAGATGTTAAAAACACTTTAAAAGATATGCAGGTATGAGTTTGTCCATAAAAGAATCAGAGGCTGTTGTCTCTGCCAGTACCTTAGCAGTAAAGAAGATCAATGTCAAGCTTATCACATGTTGAACACATCCAGACTCAATAAACAACTTCAGCAGCAATATGTCATTTCCTATTTATTACTCATTTCTGCAACCCATTCCCTTGACAAGAACTTCTGTGGTGTGCCAAACAGGATAAAAGCAGGTGAAAACCAATTGTTTTACCACTTATACATAGAGTAATGGTGTGGCTCATCTTCCAGTAATACACACACACAAACAAATTATTAAACAATTCTTCATCCACTGACTCAAGAGCAATTGAGCTTGAAAAGACGAAAACAGTCTGATTTTTTTGTACAAAATAACTTTTTCCTTTTTTGTTTACCTTAAAAGACTCTTGATGTGGTGTTTTGTGATTCATTTACTGTCTCTCATCTTAATTTCTTTAGAGTAGATGTAGTTTCAAGAGTTTTTAACAAGGAAGTAGAACTTTTATGTTTATCACTTTTTCATTTACGACTTATATGTCTTAAAACACGCAGGAAATGTAAAGGAAGAGTCAAGAGCATCAACAAAATACAACAGAGGTCTTATCAACAAAGACAAGAACACTGACCTCTTGTTATACATTTATTTTTTAACTCTGTGCTGGCACTATTAACATCTGCAGTTTGTGAAATTGCTTTCTATTTGCTCTCATCATGACTTGTGACTTTTTGTTTCAGAGAGGAAACCAAGGATTTGTTTTCCCCTCTTGTCAATTGACCTCGTGCTCAGTCTCAAATCTCGTTATTCAAAAAGATAAAATAAGGGAACACTCTCTTAAACCTGCTGCGGGGTGACCATCTCATCAATTAGCCTGTTGTTTACATGGCACTGCGGTTAAGGAGAGATTCTGTGGTGATAAATGCTTGAGCACTTCTAAAACAGATTACTGGGATGTTTTTTTCTTTGTGGAAAAATCCAGTCATATAACTGCTACGGAGATACTGGAACCAGATGAAAAAAATTGCCTGTTTCTTTTCAGAAGCTGTTGGCTTGACTCTTACAAGGTCACTGAAAATCCTGTGGCTTTTCTGACATGATTTTGTTGCTCTCACAGTGAGAGTGCATGAACTGCACGACTGTGATTTCAGTTGTAGACTCAAACAACTGACCAAAACCTGGATACACTTACCAATGGAAATATTTCCAGGATTTTTTGGATACCAACTATTTAATAAAATATGATAAACATCTTATTTTTTTGATATATGAACAAGGCGAGGCAGAATTAGTTTAACTGGACTATGGATTGACCCTGTTGGGGGTTTGTGGGAACATGAACCCTTGGCCTGTCTTCCCATGAATGCTAATGGATCGGTTGACATTTTTTAAAGTCTATCTTAAGACAGTACTAATACGCCCAGATGTACACTGAAAGGGTTTTTTCACTGTAATTATTCCTCCTATCTATAGTGGCCACTAAGAGATCTCTTCACAAAGCAACTTCAGTGTAAGCCCTCATCTCCACAGTGAATGACTGGTGGGAAGATCCAGACATTTAACCTCTGTGGGGTTGTCATCAAGGCCATTGAGGTTGTGATTCATTAGAGCTTCTGAGGTAGTGACGACAGAGTTGTTGGAGTCACCCAAGCTGAGTGTGAATGGTAGTGAACTTTACTGGGAAGGGATGACAGGAAAAGCATCGTAAGGGGGTTGACAAGTGGTGTCATAGATCTCTTCTGCTGAGTGCTGGTTTCTCTACTCTAATGACTTTCAAAACAGTCTTGACCTTGGGAGCTGGCACAACTGTGTGGTACCATGTATTTGTTTGTTTGTTTGAATTTTACCAATGTATAAATTGGTGCATCCCTTACTGCCTTCCCTTACTATTAGACTATCTACTCAAAATTGCTTCTCTTGTGTTTGGACATTTGGTCTCTTTGGAAGGACCAGGTTTTGTATAGTAGTGCGTTGCAGGGTTTGGAGAACATAGGGATGCTGAGGGTACCTCCTGAAGATCCTACTCCCAACACATCCTGAGTACAGTACTCCCTGGGCATTCAGTGCTCAGGTACACGGCTCTTCGCAGAAACTACATACAATTCAAAACACCGCAGCCCTCTCCATCTGGCTCAGACCAGCCACTACTGCAGAGACAAAGGAGAGCTTCATTAGTGAACTCACCCCAGCTGTGCTAATCAACTCACCTGGTGCTGCTCCTGCTGAGCCAGCCTGTCCCTCCCACAGCTGACTGCCCAAACCACACCCACCTTCACAAACGCATTTTAAATACTAAAGGACTGATAATATATTATCGAAGACTTAGAGCCAAAAAAAAAACAAAGCGAGACAGAGGAGACATACAAATAACTACACACTATAATTACACCATATAATTTTCTTTCAGCAGACACATAGCAACCCAGGCAAAGTAGAGTCTGTCTGGTTCGTTTGAAGCGAAATATTTTGTGTTTTAGTATCAAAAGTTGCATGTAATTGCAGCATTCCCTCTCTCAGTTTCATTGTATTCCTAAAAACAAAAGAGCAAATGTGACTTGGGGTGTGTGTGTGTGTTTTGTGAATCTGGCGGTTACAGTATGTGCTCATCTATTGTTTGACTGATTTCAGTTGAGTTCTCTGTCTTGCGACATTCATATTAGTTTCATATCAGTATAAAAGGTTCAGTTCCAAACGTGAAGTTCAAATGAATATGCCTTGAGCCGATGTGATAGTTTTGATTTCACAGCTTACTTTTATTATGAAAAGCTGTTAAACTGCCCTGTTTCTTTCCTTTCTCTATGCAATGGAAATGTGGGTAACATTAAGAGCGCAACAGGGTCTTCCTGTTACACTGTCACATGATGTCAAATTATCTTCACTGATCATCTTTTCTCCATGTGGTGTATAGGGTTTTATTTATTAGCTGTGGGACAATAAACTCCTCATTATAAACATATTATTCATTTTCAGTAATTTCAGTGAAAACCTTTACAGCGCATACAGCTGACTGGCAGGAGCAAGGATTACAGATGTATTTTTCCACATTCACAGAAATATAAAGCCTCTCAATTATATGTCGGTGGACAAGGGCATCCTCAGCCAATTTTTCCAGAACTTGCACAACATGTTACGAGTAATAGTCTGCAGAATGAATTCAATCCGTTGTTTAAAGCCTTTCACTTAACCCTGTGTAATACGCCACTTAGCTTCTTTATATGTTATATAAGACTGTGGTGCTTTTTATTAAAAATGTTTGCTTGCTCTGACTGGACCTTTTGCAGAGTTCCCATTCATTCTGAAGCACACCCATAATAAATAAAATGCTGATTCAGGTCTCTTCCTACCGGTTTTATGGCATTAACGTCACTCAAGTGTCTTGGGGGTGAAAACAACACTTCATCCCGCATGGCAGTGCATCCTGGATCTCTGAATCCAAATTCCCGTCGTTCCTATGACTCATCCAGGCAGATCCTGCTGAGTGGAATTCCTGGTTTCCATGCTACATCTGGACAAGAAACCTGATACTGTGTAAGACCTATTAACGTGGTTCAGCTCGTGCTGCTTGGGAAACAGGTCAGTAACACTATACATGCAGTATTGTAGTGTGTGCAAGTGTGTATGATTTGATTAAAGAGAGGGCACACACTTCTTATGAGAATGTGACTCATATGCTCTCATAAGTCATGTGACAGAAAGTCCTCATGAATTATTGATGAAGAGTTGCAGCGTCCTTCTGTCAGACTCTAGGAGGTGACTTCTTGTCCTGCAGGGAGGCAATCCAATCGATTCTCCATGAAAAGAGGAACAGTCAGACATGAAGCTTCTGGACCCATCTTTTGTTTCAGTTATGGTTTGTAACGTAACCAAAAGTGTTTTGTGCTGTTTGGCAAAGAGGAAATGACTTTGACTCATTCTTTTTACAAGTTCTATGCTGAGCCAGCTTGGAGGAGACATGAACATGTCGATTAACCCATTGAAGTCAAATTGATAACACCACAGATTGTTCTAAAATATAAAAATAAAGCCTGGCCTTCTGCCTTTACTGATTTAAAAAGGAGATATATCAGACCCAAAGGTGTTTATCCCACCATGCGATGGCATTAAACATATACTACTGATTATACTACTACAACCCTGTTAAGACTGACCACTGCATTAGCCTGAAATGTTTCCTGTACACTGAGACATCACATACTGGCAGACAAAACCCTGATTTAAAAATAGTTTTAGTGACAGACAGCAGCTTTTATTCATCCCAGATGTCAGCTCTGCTGCTGGCAAGAGAACTCCCCAAAGTGCAAAGAAAGAATTCTGAAGAAATCTTTAACAATATTTGGAAACTATCCATTCAATTATATAATTCACTTGATTCCTCATGTTTCTTCTTTCATGAATAATGCACTGTTTCCTGTTGAAAATACAAGCGGGACAGTTTCACCCGTTTACTTTTCTTCCCAGAAATATGTCCTTCTGTGTGTCTTTTTCCCAACAATTTTCACATCCTATCACGTCTTCTTATTTTTTTCCAAAGTGTGGTAAAGACCATGTGTTGATAATTTCATGAGACCTCTGTGTCTGTGTGTTTGTGTGTGTGTGTGTGTGTGTGTGTGTGTGTGTGTGTGTGTGTATGTGCTGTGCACACATACACACTTGCATGGATATAACATCTTATCTTTTTGAACTTGTAAGTAAGCCAAAGGAAACTCAACACACAGACATGAGGTTCTTCATACTGAAGCAGGTGCCTGCATGAGGTAGTCCAAAGTATACAGGATTTACTGTAAATTACCTTGACAGAAAACTGAAATTACCATTATAGCCCTGTCCTTTTCCCCTGCAGACCGCCCTCTGAAACAGATTCTTGGCCTCACTGACCTCCTTTTGTTATGAGGAAAAAAAACCTGTTGCTGCATCTTTTTCCAAAAACAGCCACTACGTGTTCACATACATAGATTTCCAAGAAGAGCTGTAAATTTAGATCAAAATGAAAGAAGTGAAAGACTTGTGTTTAACATCTGGCATCTATCTGATTACATGACATCACAATGCTATTGTTGTTCACTGAAAGACTATTTAATACTTAATGCTCAGTTAAAATGATAATTAATGTGTGATAACATAGTTCGGGTTGCTCAAAGTGAAATAAACATTTAATTCTTTTAAAATTAAACCAATGGCAGAATTGATCATCTTATGCTGCACTACTGGATCCTGGGTGGTGCACATCCTTACTGTATACATACTGGTTATAATGTTGTGGCATGGCTGGTGTATTGACTTAGTCAAGCCATGAAGCCATGGAAAATAATTGAAACTACAAAATAAAATTAACCCAGGCCTCCCTCTGGAGCCAGGCCTGAGAGAGGAGTTCAGGAATAAGTGTTTGTTAGCCAGGACCTTAGCCATGAGGCTTGGGCAGGCACAGCCTGGAAGAATTACATACAGCCGCCACCATGTGGGCTCACTACCCACAGGGGCAGGCTGGGGGCTGGCTGCTTTATGAGCTGGGAACCTGGGCCTGCTGACCCCCAGCATTGCAGACTAGTTCTAGTGATGTGGAATGTCACCTCGCTGGTGGGGAAGGAGGTGGAGTTGGTATGGGAGGTTGAGCAGTACTTCCTAGATGAACTGGGTGGGCTCAACTCTTTGCACAGCACTGGTTCTGGAACCAAACTCATGGAGAGCAGCTGGTTTCTCTCCTTTTCAGAAAGGGAGAGGCTGTGAACAAAATTCAAATTTATCTCCAAGGATGTATTATGATCCCTTTGTGGAAATCAATCACCAACAAAACAATGCGTGTTTATGTAAAACTAATTTTGCTTTGCTGAAGATGTCATGGAGGAAGCATAGCTGCTACATCAGTGGCTTTCATAATGATACACTAAGATGTCAAACTAAACTGGCAGAGATTATCCACAAAGATTTCTGAGGGTTAAATATGCAAATGTTCAAACATCCCTTGAAGTTCGTTTTATGTAAATACAAAACATAATTCATGGAAAACATGTTCTTATTATTTCAACCACTTATCAAATCTCTCACCTCATACTGTGTGAATTATGTCTGAGTAGGTTTGCCCTGATTTGCCCTGTGACTCCGATAGTGCATCTGTGGCTGGTACCGTTGTCGCCAACGTGTGTACAAGAAACTGGTTGAACAAATAAAATAAAGTACAATGACAAATTTAAAGATATGAAGACATAAAGACATAAGCTGCAGCTCATTTACATATTTTAAGAATAAACATGGATATCATGGGATCCGTATCACTTTCATATCACTGCTGCTTTTTTTGGGGGGGTTCTGTAGTGTTTTTTATCATCTTAGGTCTTCGTATTCCGCTGACTGTAAAGCCAGATGTGCTCAGACACAGTGTGCCAGGGTGCATGCAAATCAAACATTGACGTAACTGATGTTGGGTACTTATGCAACGTTCAGAAAAAGCAGTGAAGGTAAGCATTTGTTCATACAGGATATGACATATAGTTTGGTTAGTCAAGCAGCAGAAGTTGTTTGCAGAAGAATAATTAGAAACATTATTGTGATTGCTATCTGTACTAAATTACAATTCCAAGGCTTACACAAAGAATGTGGAGGTGTTGTGCAATTCTGGATTTGTTGTGTCAACATGCAGTGATTTCCCAAAATTTTAAAAATTAGTGTTGAAACACCACTGACCCAAAACATTTAACCCCCGACTGCTAAAGTAGCTACTGTGACAATACATGACATTTAACTCTTTGCCAGTTACTTAAAAGGAGGGGAATAAAATATTTTATCAACTGCATCTACAAACACTTCTAATTTCCATCAGGTGTGTGTGTGTGTTTTGTGTAGTTTTGCCATGTGAATCAAACATGTCACAGGACAGTAAGTGTAAAACATATTTAACGCAATGGCATATTTAACTTGCCTCCCTTTTCCTGCACTCCCTCTGGGGGATTCAGGGGTATGAGATGGAAAGAGGTAAGTGAGGGGGTGGATGAGTGGGGAACTGGGGGTCAGAGAGAGAGAGAGGTGAGTAAGAGATGAGTCAACAGCCTTCCACTATAAGATATCCTGATGGAGCCTAGCAGTGGCATACACACAAGACACCAGCCAAGGTAAGGTCAACTCTCCTCTTCTCTCCTCCATCTCCACTGTCCATCTCACCACCATTCACCACCTCCTTCACTCAGGCTTCAACTCTTCCATCTTTGTTTCGCTGCCTTCACACGTGCTTTCTCCATCCGTCAGTTTAGGAGGCTGTGATGTTTAAATGTTATATTTTTTTCTTGGTAAAAAATATCAAATGTATTTTTTAGAGAAATTCTTGTTGGTTGGTGATTGTGTGTGTCTCGTAGCTTATCCCTTCTGTCTGCTCTTCACAGAGCTTGTAGCAGAAACTTGGTGGGTGGTGGGACTACAACTGGGGGTTGAGAATAATAGTTAGCTAAAGTGATCTTTGTACCATTTACACAGCCAGAAATTCACAGGTGTCTCCATCACAAATATTTGCTGCCATAATCAAACACACGGAGTAAATAACTGGAAGGAAGCATGTTTAGAAGTATAAAGTGATGGCATTCTGACATGAACTCATGCCTGCTGTCTCAGTGTGATGACACAATGGTGAAACAGCAAGTGGAGGATAAAAACAATAAAAGGCAGAACAACCTGTAGAATCATCCAATTCCACCCTTCTCCTATAGGAATTCTGTACACTTCTGGAAATACTGCAACAAATATGGACCACACTCTTGCCCTCGTGTTTTCTCTGCTGCAAGTTTTAAGTGTATCAGCTACTCCTGTGCCACCAGTGGCACCGCCTCAAGAAGTGGCGAAAATGAAATCGAAAGTGAAGTGGATGGCTGAACAGCTGGTTGTCAGGCTGGACAGAGACTTCCAGGTAATATCTGTTGTTCGATCTGTAGTAAAAGTATCTGAAATCTTTACAAAAGTTGTGGAAACTCTGATTTGACTGTTCCCTCTCTCTCTGTTGCTGCAAGGTCCCCGCTGGCCTGACGCTCAGTCCACCTGCTGATGACCTAGATGGACCTTCCTCCATAGTGACAGTCCTGGATGGTTACAACAGCCTGATCTCAGACACCCTGAGCGGAGTCGCCCAGGTCAAGTCTGAGATCTCTTCGTTGACGGGCTACATCGACCAGTGGAGGCAAGCCCACTGTAGTGAGCAGCGGCCGAAGCCTTCAGTGTCGGGGCCGCTGCAAAAGCTGCAGAGTCGCAAAGAATTTGTTCACACGGTGAGCATCGAAGCTCTCATGAGAGTAAGAGAGTTCCTCAATCTGCTGCTGAAAAATCTGGATCATCTTAAAACTTGCTGAAATTTGGGACATTATGGGACCAATATTTCTAACTTCTTGGCCGGATTTTAGGACATCAGTGATGTCTGCTTGAACATTCCATTCCACCCCCCCACCCCCCGGCCACATTGAACTTTTGCATCATGGTTCAAAGCGAATTTATTCTTAAACATGCACTTATTTATGCACATATGTATTTATTTATCTACTTTATTCAGAAAATATGTATTTTATAACAGTGTTTTTTCATCATCGTGTCTGCAGCAAAAATTGAGGGTAGGTTTCACAAACTGATCTCCAGCATGCTCTGCACACAAAGATAAGGTTTTGACACCACTGCTGGGGTCAACAAAGGGAAAAATAGCAATCTACACATATATTCAGGGCTGAAGCTGAATCAGCAGAAGCTGTGATGTCATGACTGGACATACCTAAAGAGCCAGGTGGAACACTGCCAAGAACAGCAGCTGTGTTTGTATGAGAACTTGAAGGACAGGAAGGGTAAAGAGCAACTTAAATTTCAGTGCAATATCATCATCAGCTCTTCCAAAATTACTATTTATATAGATATTTTGTATATTTTTGTACAAGTGATTGTATTTTTTTATAACTACTGGGTTTAAAGTATGAATAAATATTTAATAAAATGTTGGTTTTTTTGCATATACAAGCTTGTCAATGTTGTGTAACCAGTGATAGATGCGACGAGTTCAGACTGCAGTGAAAAGACACGTAGGCCAGGTTAATATAAAATGTCATTGGTGGATGTGTCTCTTGCTCCACTTGTAGATTCAGGGTTCATGAGTGGGATGTGTTTATCCAGAACAAGGGGCTTATGATTAACCCCTGTTTAAAATCTAGCATTTAAAAAAAACAGCGAGCATAATGGCAACTGTCTACCTTAACTGGCATAGCTTGGATGCGGCAGCAAATAGAGATTTATTACAAAAATGTAAAAGTCGGCAATAAAACACAAATTCAAGTGTTTGACGTGTGTGACATGTACACAAAGGTAAAATGCTATCCTTATATGATTCAGTTTATTTTAGTAGTAAAAAAAAGGAACTTGCTGAATGAAGTAAAGTGACAGTACACTTTAAGATACGGGCTGTACAATCTGTCACTAAAATAATTCATGAATAACCACCGTGTTTACTCTAAAACCTCAGGATGTCGAATATGACTTAAAGTAGCCATGAAGACTTATGATTCCAGCACATTTTCTCTCTCTCTCTTCGTCACACACACACACACACACACGCACACACGCAGAAATACAAACGTATATTACAACACACGTGGTATTTTAACTATCAAACCACTTGTTTCTTTTGAAACCGGTGTTTTTGTCACTGTTACCCATCAGTTTTTTCTTGTACTGCTCCACCAGGTTATCAAAGCGGTCCCCGCCCCTGCTCTTGAAATGCTTCTTTGCTGCTTTAACCTTGGGAGGGGGACACAAAAAATAAAGACAGTTATACAGTTACAGGGTGTAACAGGACAACTCTGAGGTTTCACCTAACTGACATGCTACTGTTTTGGATTTGGTTCTGGCAAGGTTCATTTGAAGTAGTAGTCGACTAGCCCGTAGTCTTGGGAGTTTGAAAATTAAGATGGACTATGCCAATGTTCTAATAGTGTCTAATAGATCAGTGTGTCAGCAGCTACTCGTCACAGTGTAAATACGCTATGTCCCCAGACTATGAATGAGCACATACAATAGAATACATATAAACCTGGTTTCTGGGCTGTGTGGACTTCTCCATCTGGCGTCTTTGGTGCTCTATCCTGTTGGACCCATGTCTTCCTTTCTTGGGTGGTGGGGCTTGCTGCTTCCCTCTATCACGCATTCTGCAAAAAAACGACAGATCACAGTCTGTAACTTTGCCCTGATGCCCACTGTTCAGTCACAGTCAGTATTCGGGTCCCATCATGACCCGACATGACAGTAACCTGTTCGTATCTGACAGCTCAAAACAGGTTACATCAGTCAGGCAAGCTGAGAAAGGCTTGACACACCAGAAGAGCTAATAAAAAACTGCACCTGATCTTCGGCCCCCGATGAGAAGGCAAAGGGAGGACCTTCTTTCGTTTCTTTCCGTTCTCCAGATCCACGTGCTCGACCTCATAGTTGGTCTGGAAGCCGGCGTAGTGTCTGTCCTTTTTCTGGTTTTGAGTCGGAGCTAAAAAAAAAAATGGGGAAAAAAAGCAGGCTGAGAAATACTTCTTAAGTAAGATTGATTTAAATCGTAACATGCCGTGTTTGAGTTTAACTCAATGTTACAGCCAATCAAAGGTTTATATAGTTTCCCCTCAGCACTAATGTGCTGCACTGTACTTTGTCCTCACTTCTTCGTCAGCATGTATATATCACAGCTGCTGTTTCCCCATCTCATATCAAAAGCTGTGGCATCACTGGCTGGGAGGTTTCAATATTTTCATACCTCTGTCCTTTCTTGCTGGCTCTGTTGAGGACTGTGGTTTACCTCCACCTTTCCTGGGCCCTGTTCCTTCGCTGTCTGCCTGGGACTGAGGTTTTGCTCCTCCCTTAAAGGGACGCTTCTGGAAAAACTGCTGCAAAAATATTCACACAAAGTTACTTTCCATTCAGAAGAAAGAACTTCTCTCAATTTGATCAGGGATTCTAAGATGTAACTATCGCACAAAATTGGTAGAAACACACCTTTTGTTTTTGTTGACGCAATTCTTTTATTTTGAGTTTCCTTGAATCCTCCAGGGAGAACTCAACGATAGGTCTCTGCAGGATGACACAAGATTGGACCAGGAAAAGAAACACGTTCTTAAGAAAACTGCTTTCAAAGGACACTGATGAAGCCTTTCGTACTTAAACACTCAAAATGCAAGAATGTACCTTATGCGAGCCGAAGATATCCGGGTTGTTGTTTAGGTAACGAAGTGTGCCAAGAGCATGTTCATGGTCCTGGAACTGGACAAAACCGTAACCCAACGACTGTCCCATCACCTGACCCTTCTCTGGCTTTTTGTCATACATCACCCGACACTGAAAAGGAAGAAACAGGAAGTGCAAACACACACACACACACACAAAAAGCATGAACGTGAATGACAACAACACCCCCTACTGGGCACACAGACACAATGGTTTTAATTCTATAACTGCATTAACGCACATAAATGCCACTCACGCAAAGCAATTGCCACAAATGTTCAACGAAGTCGCAATAAAGTAACAATGTCTTCAACACTGCTTTGGTCAGCGAGGTGGCGTCCCACATGATTTCTCACCTCTGTGATGCGGACTCCCTTGCCTCCCTTTACGGCTTGAAGGCAGAGCGCTTTGAGTTTTTTATTGTCCACTGACTTGGGCAGGTTATGGACACACAGACGAGTCTTTGACACGAACACATTTATGTCCCGAAGCTTGGCCCTCTTTATTTCTTCGAACTAAAGAAAACAGACCGCATCAAATATATGAGTCAATACTGTGAGAGGTGTGTAAGTGGATCTTAGACTTCCACATACAGAAAGGTCAAAAACGGCGACAGAAAATGAACTCACTCTGGTTCGTTTGATCATGTCTGCTTCAGGCACACCCTCTGCAGCCTTGGTTCCAGCACGGATCACTGGGCATCGGTGCCAGATGAGGAGAACATACAGTGTGAGAACAAGGCACGGCTCAAAACATCTTGGTTCACATGGACTGCTCGGAGTTGTTAATCGGTATGAAATGGGTTTACTCACAGCCCTCTCTGGCCAAGTACAGGTTCCTGGTGCCCGTCTCTACTTTGACTTTATTCACCTTCAGCTTTGCGGCATCCTCTCTGGTAACTGCTGCCACGATCAATAGCTTTCTGCCGTCTACACGGATGCCGCCATTCTGCGTCAAACAGCCCAGTGTTAGCAAAAGGCAACAGCATCAACTCGTCGCATGTAACACAAACGCATCATGCCGTACAGTTAAAATGCAGATACGGGCAATATCTATGTGTAATTATTCAGAATTCATGTGTATGTGATTGCAGATTACCTCTGCTTCATCCTGTGCTGCTGCTATGCATTTGTCTGCAGCCTCTTTAGACTTGAACTGAGCAAATGCACAGCCTGGCAAAAAAAAAACAAACCCAAAATGAGTCAGGAGGCCAGTTTTCTAAAGCCAGGGTGAGTAGAGTGATTCCTCTCAAGCTCTGCTGACTAACCCTTTGAATGTTCTGTTTCTGGGTGGAGAACAATCTTTATGTAATTGAGCTCTCTGTACTGTAGGAGCACTTCCTCCAGACCCTCCTCCTCTGTGTCAAAGGACAGGTTCCTAAATCGGCCAGGACAAAGACGAGAAAACTGCGGTGATGACATGATAAAGGAGCTGGAATGCTCACATAGAACTTGGAAGGTGTTTTCAGGAACACGAGAAACGGGGCAGACTGGGTGACATGAGTGGCCAACCTGATGAAAAGGGTTCTGCCCTCATTCACATCTGAAGGGAGAAGCTTCTTGGGGGTTTTCTTTTGAGCTAGAGAGAAAATCAGCAAACGATCTGAGTCAAAACAACGTTTCTATGAGAGAAAGCACTTTCATTACACTCAACATATGATTAGTATAACTATCAATGCATTATAATATTTATACCCGTTTCCCCTTCTTTATCCTCCTCATCCTCCTCTTCATCCTGACTCTCATCTTGATCCTTATTTGAATCAAGGCCACTTTCGTCATCGTCATCGTCATCGTCATCATCATCATCATCATCATCATCCCCATCGTCCTCCTTTTCCTCCTCACTCTCTTGGTCGTTGCTTTCGTCATCATCATCATCATCTTCATCATCGTCATCTGACTGGGGTTTGTCCAGCTGCTGCACAGCTGCTTTTGAAGGAACTCTGTGGAGAGGTGTGGCACAAAATAAACCAGTGAACTTAAAAAGCGCTTTAACACCCAGCAGCATATGTGGAGAAGACTCGGGGTTCACACTTTTTCTTCGGAGGTGCTGCCTGTTTCTTCTCTTCATCGTCGTCTTCACTGTCGCTCTGCGAGCGTGACTGATCGCCAGTCGCCTCCGCTGCACTCTTTTCTCCTGTGACGTGAACGAAACAGCGGGAATGACTAGTAACTTTCTTTTAGGTGTTGATGTACCTTCTGAGGAGCATGCGCAAAGTGTTCTCTTTTCATTTACAATAGGTCATAGATGCTAAAAAGAGTTGTTTATATTTACCTGCAGTGGAGGACTGCTGCGTGGCAATGAACTTGTTCTTCGGTATAGCCCAGTCAACTGCTACCTGCCGACCTGAACGTAAAACAATAACATTTCAAAAAGGCAGTCACACTAACCAAAAGAGATCAAAGTTTGTCATTCAAAGTGAGAAGATAACAAGGAATCTTGATCACTAACCTTTTATCTCTTTCAGGTTCAAAGAATTAAGCGCTTTTGCTGCCTGAGACACAGTTTTAAGCATGACAAATGCAAATCCTCGCATCTTCCCATCTATATTAACAAACAAAACAACTGAATGAATATGGGCAGGACATGACCACCCTACCCAACAATCACATGACAATTAAAACTTGTTTCTTGGCAGTGGTTCTGAATTACCAGGTTTCAGGGGAATTTTAGCCTCGAGAACCGTTCCAAACTTGCCAAAAACCTGCTTCAGATCATCTTCTGAACACTGTAACACAAGACATGAATCACTCTGTGGGTCAAGCAGCAGCAGAGCACCCAGTGTGCTCAGCAAACAGCTTAGAATTACAGAGAATGGATTGCAGTGTGCTTCTCCAGTTCTAGGGTTTTATAAATCCTGCGGCAAAATCTACCTTAAAACTGAGGTTCCTTATGATGAGCCTTGCTTGCAGCTGTTTCTTCCTGAAGCCCTTATTAGACGTCTGCTCCTTCTCCTGCGGTGCTGCAGCTGGCTCTTTGGGTGCTGAATGACAGACACGAGCGAGGAGGTTATCACGCTGACACAGGTTTAAGACACTTGCTATTTTTGGGGTCATGTCCCCATACACACCTGATTTCTTCTTGTCTTTTATTTTCTTCTTCGCCACTGTCACAGAGAGCCTCTGTCCGTCGTAGTCTTTTATTTCTTTCAAGGCTCGCTGTGCATCCTCCTCCATGGAGTACGTGACATAGCCAAATCCACGACATTTTTCTGTGCCTGGTTTGTGATGGAAAATTATATACGTTGTCGTTGATGTTTTAACTCCACTGCGACTATTCCCTAAGTTGCTTTTGTATTAACAGGCTCAAGCATCACACTATTTTATCTAAATCCACTTGCTCTTTTTTACTTTAACAGACGAAGAATAAATGACAGTGGCAGCATTACCTTTTTCTCTGACCACGAAGCACTGCTTTACCGGGCCGATTTCGGAGAATATCTCCTCCAGGCGCTGATTTGAAGCTGTCGCTGGTAGAGAACGCACGAACAGGGTCTGAGCAGGCATGGCTCCGTGCTGCCCAGCTAACGCTAGCACGCTAACGTTAGGCCTTTCTAACGCTCAAACTGGTGTCGAGTTTGTCAACAGTCCGGCTGAGGAAGTTAGTATTTAACGACTGAACGTCACACGAGTTGGTGAGATGAAGACGTACCACGGAACCGTTTAACGCGAACGCTTACAGCTGCCAGGTTGCATCGCATGTTTACATGTGGGGGCAGACATCTTAGAAAGTTACCGGAAGTTGTTTCTTTTCGCGTTTTTTTTAGCCGGTACCCGGAATGTGTGTGGCGCCGCCTGCTGCCCCGGATGTTAACACGCATTCAGTACTGTAATATTAATCGGCGTATTCCACTCTTACACTTGGATGATAATGTTCTAAATATATTTCTGTAGCTGTGTGCTACTGGCAGCAGCAACAAATGAATATAGAGGTTAAAAATAGGATTCTAAATCTATAGTTTGACCCAGAAATAGCCTAATAGAATTTACTGCTGAAAAAGCATAGGTTAAAACAGAGTGTAAATTGTTTGACAGCGTTTGGTGACCGTATTTCGACATGATTGCAGAGATAAGGATGAAACCACTACATGTAATATTTGAATGAAATTGCTGCCTCTGTCTTTGCAAGTTGACTGACTGATCATAATGTTAGTGAAGTTAGATCCTGGAGAACACACTGCTGTCTATATCGGGATTTTAATGTTCTCTCAGAATAGGTAAAGTATAAAAATGTATTCACTCTGATACACATTTTCATATCAACTGTGTGAATGAAGAAATAAGTTACAGAGGAACTCAGGGTTTGTTGAAGAAAACCTGTCAGTGAGCATTTTTTTTTTCACAGCTCAAGTTCACGCCCTGTTACTGTTTGTCCATTTTTTCACATCACACACTCACCAAGAATGACATTCTGGTATTACCTTCAAGGAGTGCACACACAATAGTGCCACCTCAGCACAGAACTGTGAAAAGCGCATTTAAAATGGAGAGTTATGGCCTTTTCTATAACAGTCTGGGAAAAAAAATATGAAACATCAAAAAAGATGTTTATTTCCACTCACACACTCAAGAGTAAGTACATTTTTTGTAATATTATTGCACACATCAGAAATATCAAGTAATGAGACATAAAGGTTCATGATATTCAAGGTTCTGTTTCGTGTTCAACTGTCACCTTCGACCGTAAAAAATCAAAACAGTGGTCATTTCTAAGCTATGGGCAGTTTTCAAGTCTTAACTTGATACTTCATGCTCTGGTAGTGAGCACTGTGAGCACTATTCATTTTAAAAGATTTGCCACTGAGGATCCACTCAAGGTTAACTGGTGTAGTACAATATACACAGACAGGATGAATATTAACAGAAAAAGCGAAAGCAAGTTATCAGTGCATTGCAATATGTTGGGTAAATATACAATCTAGAAAGAGTCTGTAGAGAAGACACTGTATAAACTTGTAACTTATAACTTATAAACACTGTATGTGAGTGTTACATGCCTTCAGTATGGTCAACAAATATCTTCACGATGAGAATCTCTTATGGAAGAAGCAATGTTCTTCAAGGCACTGGTAGATCAAAGGAGTCGGTGATCCCTGGAGATGTTTTTTGCATAAATATGAAAAGCTACATGGTGATAAAATTCTGTTCTAGCACAGAAAGCAGAAAACAGAGCATGCACATTATGTACTTCACAAAAGAAATTTTACATTGTACTAAAACACTCTGGATGAAGCGGAAAATGGAGGTTTCTCAACATTGTGTTATTCAATGGAAACACTGGATGGTTTTTCCAAGTACCACGCCAGGTTTCATAACCCTGTGTCAACTGTCACATTGGCAACACTACAAATGTAAACGTACAACTTCGATATGCGACGCATTCAAAGCGGCAAAACCAACCACCAGTAAACAAAATTTGCTGTTTCCCTTGAAAGATAAGGGTAAAGAAGGAAGTGTCACACAATGTTAAAATAGACGCTTTGTTGAAGAGTTTGCCCTGAACATCCTAACATCTTTGTCCTCAAGCAGTGACTGCTGTTGTTCATCTGGAACAGTTTCTGTGAATGAGGTCAATTAATTGTACATTTTGACAAGTCTTTCATCTATATTACTCTTCTTCTCATTTCTCCACTGTGCATCCTATACTACCTGCTGCTGCCAGAAACAAAACACAGAATTTTCCCTGGATGGACCCACATTACCTACAGTTAACAGTCAATGTACAATCCTTCATTAATGTGCCGACTGTGTTAAACAGGAACTAAGAGCATTTACATTTGGCAGATTTTTTTGCCACTGAAATATTGATAGATAGATAGATATTGGGTGAAGTGAATTTGACCACGAGAGTTGTCAGCGGACAACTGTGCCGGCAAAGTCTGCAGAGACAAGGAGACCGTGCACATCTGAGCTCGCACAGACTGATTTGCAAGTTTACCAGGAACTCCAGTTTTACTTTTAGCTTGACCTGCACAAGTCACAGATCAATTCTTCACTCTAAATTAAATATTTTCAACTCAAATGAATGTGCGTAAAACGTAGTCATTAAATAATCTCATTGCACTTGTATGCATTTCGACGTAAAGTGTGTTGAGTTCACCTGTAATGAAATGTGCCACACAAATGAAATAGCCTTTCCTTCGTTCATCGCTGCATAGTGCATATGCGTTTGCAAGTGCTGCTTTACATTCACCAGTTTTGAATTGCAAAATGAGCAACAGTGTTCAAAATATTTGCTTTGTAAATTGGGACTTGACAAGTAGCTATGTGTTCCCTTTCTTCACAAAGACATGCTTAGCTTGGCTTCATGAAGGTATGGGTTAAAATGTGTTATTCATTTATGAGTTAAGATTTTATCTATTATTATTAAGAGCCTAATATTTAATGCAATGACTGGTTGGTTAATCCATCAATTGGAAATTTACTGGCAAATATTTTGTTAATGGGGAGACATTATAGGAAACTGCAGTTTCATTTTTTATGCTTAATGAAGAACAAATGAGACCCCCCCATCACTTTATCAAACCTTAGTTAAGCCAAACAGAATGGTGTGCTGTCTGTATTGTTGATTCATGTATCTACCTGAAGTAACAGCAAGACACCATAAAATAAAATTGTAGATTAAACAGGATGAAAGAAAGGTCATGCTATAATGGGATTAGATTGCATCAAAATCCTCTTACATCTTGGCTTTCAGCGGTGTGATTTGGAGTGAATGGAGGAACAAGTCCAGGGTGGTCAGATACTCTTGTGGATGCCTCTTCAGGTGACCTGCATGTGTTGAATCCTCCCACTTTTTTGCCGTGACACTTATCCCGTGCTTGCGCCAATGGTCGATCAAATTTTCCATACTTTGAGCGTCACTTAAAGCATCGTTCTCACAAAAGAAGAACAGCGAGGGAACGGGGATGGGGGTGTTCCAAAACACATCGATGCTTCTATTAAAATAGTCCACCGTTTGGTGTTTGAAGATGCTGAAGTATAGCAGGCTTACTTTTTTGACCAGTATCTCCAAACGAGGATAAATGGTCTTACCTAGACCTGGGCAGAAAGCAGAAAGCCCCACTTACTTCATTTGCATAGAAAAAAAGCATTCACTTATATTCACACAACTCACCTGTATGTGTGATTTTGCATAATGGACTAATGACATGAAATGAATGAATTAAATTGTGTTAATGGTGAACTAACCTACGGCCATCCTCTCCAGAGAGCCCACCACCAAGCTGTCGAAGATTTGGCCTTTGATCCTCTTTGTGAGTGGCTCATATTTGTTTGTGTCCTGGGACACATGCACCAGCAGCTGACAGTACGTGTAGCCACCGATAGAGAAGGCATGGACCAACAGCGGGCGGGACTCAAAGCGTTCACTCTGGAGCAAATCCAGCAACTTCTTTCCATGATCCAGACCCCAGCGAGGCCACAGGAACTCTTGCACCTTGTTTGTGAAACAAGCAGAGTTGATGATAAATCGTAATTTGAATGTATGCTCAACACAGAGCACACATAAAGGAAAAACAAGAAAATCATTTTTGTAGCATTATATTGTAGACATGACATGGGAAAGGACAGGAGTTTCACATGAGTGAAATGTTTTGCAGCAGCTGATATCTCGGACACAGTGCTGACATTTCCACAAAGGCTTGCCTTCATCAGGCCATACAACCTCCACAACAAACAATCCTGAAATTAACCTTTTTACCGCTGACGTCAGCATACGATTTGTTTGTTGTTGGACTCGTGCATGTGTGGGTCACTCGATGTGGGATATGGGCTGGATTTCTGAATGTAAGTGTGAACAGTAATGACAAAAAAGATCTGAGCATTGTCATTGTCTGTCACTGTAAATTTAGCCTATTAAGTTCTTTAGGAGGTTGAGTCAGTCATCATTAAGTTACCTTAATTTTAACTTTGTGGTTGTGATGCACACACAGACCAGTTCATTTGGCAACTTTAATGTGCCTTTTTTAATACTTCTCTGAGTCACAGGTTTATATTGTCCTTACCTCACTTTCCACGACAAGCACATCAAAGCCTGTGCGGAAGTAGATTTCACAATACTTGGCCACAGCCTGGGGACGGGAACCAAGCCACGGCAGTATCAGCATCAGGGGTTTATTGTCTCCAGAGGCTTGGGTCTGACATCCTGATGCTGGAGACGCCAGTTCATTCATGTAGAAAGTGACATTCTTACTGAGGCGGTGGGCAGTAATTCCTCTGCTCAGGACTGTTCTCGCCAACATAGTTGCTGCTGTCAGGCTTGGTGGATTAAAGAGTGTCTGTAGGAAAAATGCAAAACGAGGAACATTTTTTTAAAACAGTAATGACGATAACTAACAGCGATAGATATAAAATGAAACGAAAACAACACAGTTTGTTCATGCTGCCTCGTAGTTTGATGACATTGGTTTGACATTGTTCAGACATGTCCAAAGATGACTGATCACAACAGAGCTGCTGAACAGTAAGTAAAATCATTACACATGTATAATTATCATTATTATTACAAAAATTACACCCAACTAAAGCAATGTCTCAATATTTCATGTTTACGAGCTAAATTTAGCTTTATCTAAAGCTACAGGTAACGTTATGCTTGGGAAAGTGCCTCGTTCCGCGGACGGTTAAGTTCTCACATAGCTCACCTTTATTTTGACAGTTTAATTGACTTCCGGTTCACCCTCGATGTTGATACCATTAACACGTGGTATCCAAATAAAAAAAAGCGGTACCCAGTTTTTTTTTTAGTGTTGCAAAGGGGTCCTGACCACGCGTCCTTAACGTGAGGCGTGAAATGGCGCGGGCTCTGGTACAATTACGGTTTCATTACGTCTCCAATGCTTTCATTCTACGTCAGCTGTCTTTTACAGTGAGGAAAATCGACGGTATCATGTCGCTCCCAGCTGTTTCACCGCATTTACCATAAATGTCAGAATACGGGCGGGCTTCAAATGTAGGGGCGTTGGCTTGACCGCAGTGCTTTGCTGGGAGAGAGAGCACTCAAAAACGAGGCCCCTTGAAGCGTGGGTACCGTATTAAGGGGGCACATGGAAGGTGATAATGGTGACGTGTGTGTTCACGAATTCAAATGAGCTGAATAAATGGTTTAAGTTTTACCGTGCAACTTTATAAGAATATTCGCACCGTGCTCTGAGATACTAACATATACACATGACACACGTACGTAGCTAATTTTACGTCATCGTAAAATTGCTCGCAAATTTCACAGTACAATGTTAAACCACTTTTAATCTGACCGCTGACTGAGTTACGAACCTGGTTTTCGTGTTGTGACCGCGATGCTCTAAAAAGTTCTTCCAAAGCACATCTTTACCAGTGGTGTAGGGTTTGCTAGCTCGACACGAGCCTCCTGTCAACAGCAAAGTCGGTTTCTCCGCTGTTGAAACTATCAATTTGTCCCCCTGTGCGTTTCCCTGCTTCCTCTTTGCTTTCTTCATCGCATGAGCGGGTTGTCCTCACTTGGCTGCCAGGCGCATCTCAGACGAACTACCGCCCTCCTTCGGGAAACATTATACCTGACAAACCAGCTCCGAGGAAACAGCCACTGTGACCGGCCCGACCGGTCAATCAAGCATTGCTGGCCACATTTTATCCTTTATACTGTATACGGGTTCAAAGTATTAATCACTAAATGACAACATTGAAGTTGAAGAGAGGCCATTTAGGGAGTTTCTATAATGTATCTGAAGTGTTGAAAGTGACTTTATTATCGGCCCAGTTAATCTTTATGTCCCACTTTCACGCGTTTGTAATAGTCTTAAATGTAAATAGATGTTGACATATGTGTATTTAATATTGACGTTTCTATTGTATGTAGTCGGCCTAAATAGAATAAAATAAAATAAATAAAAATGGTATACTGGGTCGAATGGTAATATTGTGCACAACAACAAAGTAGTGTAGTGTATTGGCCAATATGTACCATGTCTCATCAGTTGTTTGTGACAAAGTCAGTGAGCCAGGAATCTGATATCAACTTGTTAATCACCTAATGCAAGAAGGACCCGTTTGCCTTAAGTGTGGCATCAGCTTTATTTTCCGAGTATGCATGTGGGGGTTCTTCCTTTATATTCTAAGACATGAACATGTATTTGGAACTGGGGCTTTCAAAATGTATATATTTGAGAGGAAACATTTATGGAGAAATAGATTCATCTCTAAATGCAGAACACACAAGTGTAATACAAGTTACATTCTTATTATAGTGCCAAATTAGCCAGTCCTGAAAAATTTGGGTTTAATATGAATTCATATGAATGAATTTGAATTGATTTTTATATCCATTTGTTAATCATGAACAGCAACAAAGGTGAAAATGAAAGGTAAAGCTGAAAGATCACACTTGCATGGACATAGGACTCAATATATAGTGTAAAACTTTATCTGCAGCCTTTTTCCTAACCTCGGCAATGGCTTGTTTTTATCCTCCTCTATGCTTGTGCAGCTTTGTTTCTGTGTCTTGTCCTGATTGTCTACATTCCCAGCTGGACCCCAGTCCCTGCTGACTTTGTCATGTTGGAGGATGACTTGTCTAAACAGAAACCAGTTGCCCAATGAGTTCGGATAGCAAGTGTGAGGCGGCAATAATTTGACCATGTCCCTCACTGAGCTCATATGTTTGGCTTGTCATTGTCCCTCTCCAGTCCCTTTAGTTACGGCTGGATTGGTGCTTTCCTGTGTCCTCATCAGATGGTACTCGGGAAGTGGCTCTCTTCACCCCTGACCAACTGTCTAAGTTATGTGTAATAGCCTTTACTGTCTTTTAGGCCTGAGCTGATGTATGAAATTTAAATTTAGGAGAGAGTAGGTAAACTGCTGTCTTCATTATTGGCTGTGGTATTTACTGCCACAGCCAACACTATTCTTGGCATGCAGAACCAGCCTTTATCTCTTTGTGTTTTGTGCTAAATATATGTTTGGCAGATTTGTTTGGGAAGCAGTTTAATCTGTATTTACCTTTTTATTAGAGGAAAAATCAATGTGCATTTGGCAGAATGCCCATGCAAATACTCCTGACTTGAAAAATCATGTGCCCCGGTAATTCAGCAATGGTCAATGGAGAGTTTAAGTCAGAATTTTTCAGATCTTTAAATCAGCCAGACAGAAAGTATACAATGTGTGATTGTGCTTTAAACTCTCTGACTCTGAATGCATCCAAAGGTATGTGGATCAGTGTCTATTTTGGAACTAACCTTGGGAATTGAATTAGGCCAAGAGGCTACTCGAAAAACTGCACACTTGAACACATCAGAGAACACTGAAAGGAAGAAAATTAAGAAGCAAGTAACATGGCACCACTCGAGAGTTATCACTCTCAAGTGGTGCCATGTGCCTCTCACAATCATTGACAATGGCAGCAAGGTCAGAATTTAGCACTTTGTTTCTGAAATGTGGCATTTACTGCAGGTTCAGCAGTGCTGTATACACATGCAAGTAACATATCGTGCATTATGCATGTATGCTATTTAGAGAGAATACTCTGCTCCATCCAGTGACATGCTGCAAACAGAGGTGCTGATTTGATGCTACTTTAACAGCAAGGGCACAGTTGTAAATTACGCTCAGTGGCATGTATTGATCTGTAGCACTGGTTAGTTTAGTGCAGGGTACTGCCTGCCTGTTGGTTGCCCCGATGACATATTGACATCTTTTCCACTTTTGTTTCCTTTCTTCCCTTCTCTTCTCTTGCAAAAAATGACATATTGTACATAACATACTAAGTGTACCTGAGGAAGAGAGAGAGATTTGCAGTGCAAATATAAAAGAGAAGGCACTTAGTGGTGTGTGGACAGTGCCTCAGATTTAGGAGAAGGGGATCGTGCAAACAAACTAGCCATCAAATCAGTGCAGCAGCAGAGTGTGGGACGGCGGGGGTAGTCAAGAGGAGGTGGGGTCTGTCCCATGTGTCGGCTGCCTGATGGAGAGAAGAGGGGCACAGCACAGTGAATATGAAAGCACACACAGTGCTACGCAGAGAGAGACTGCAGGCATGCAGCAACACAGAGCGGCATATATGTTTAAAGAGGCTGCAGCGGAGTGGGCTGTTGATGAGGTAAGAATGCTGAAACCAGACTGGCTACAAGAAAAAAGAACAGATGTGTATTTGATGGCTCTTCAAGTGTTGTTGTTTTTATGGCTGTAGCTCTGTCAGTCACAATATTGTCAGTACTGTGTGTATGTCACAGGACTATAGGGTGAAGGAGTGTCGGGTCTCGGGTGTTAGTGTTTTCACAAACCTCATTGGAATGCTTCCCGTAAACAGTATTTGCATTTTAGTCGTCTCCCCACATGCACAGACTAAAGCTACTTATTGCGGATGCAATGCAATACACAGTTTATGATTGTGAGTGTGTCCTGTATGTAATTTATCTTTCTTTTATCTCCAGGCATATAAAGCATGAAAACCGAGGAGACCTGAGTTTAGAGATCTGTCAGACATGTAATTAGACAATAACCTCCAAAACCTACAGCATGTGACATTGCGGTGGAGTTTATGGATCCTCACCATGCTCTCTCTGTGGAATCTTTATCTTCTCCTTCCCCTCTCCTTGCCGCTCCCACACCATGTCATAGCCTCAACCGTAGAAAATATCAAGGAAACACAAAAGATAGACACGGCCACAGCACTGCAGCATCTCCCGCAGCCTTCCCAGAGACTTCATGGGTCTAGGTTAGTCCCGGTGAGTCCCATGTTTGGGACCGAGAACGTTGACTTCCTGGGTCTACCTTTGAGTTGGCCTTTATCATCATCTGAGGAATCAGATAGTCAAGGTGTGATTGGTGAATACACTGATTTACTGGAGAGTACAGCGACATCCCTTTTGTTTCCTAATGAGAGGGGACTCTTCATATCGGGACCCACAGAGAGTGCCACAGAGGAGGCCACCTCTAAGGAGAGTACACCACCAGTAAAGTCTTCATCAGGTACAGCCCCACCTCAACTGACCCAGGAGCAAACTTCCACGTATCAACCAGCAGAGACCAGCATTGGATCTGTATTGCATTCTGCAAAGACTGTAGGGAATAAGCTTACTTTCCCAGCCTCACAGAATGAGACAACAGATAGCCAGTTACCTTCTCTTCTGTCTGGCTCACATCCATCAGATAGACCAGACCAGGACCAAACTTCACCGCCAACTGCTGGACCTGAGCCCAGCCCCGAGCACACCACTCCACCTGTGGCCACAGGCAGTTGGGGATGGACCATTAGCCCTTCACAAGGAAAGACACAGAAGGGGACTGTCCCAGTGAAAGGTGCTGGAGTTGGATTGGTCGGTATTACAGACCATATTTTATACAGAGGAGCTGTCAGTGTACAGGCAGAAAAAGGTAGGAGTATTTCCTTGAATGGAATTTAAAGCATTTGGATTACCCATGGTTTAATAAACCTGACTCCATTAACAATTAAACACTTGCAACTAATGGCCTTTTTTGAATGGTAACATTTATAGAGTTGTCCTCATTGAATAGCACTCCAAGCGGATGTGTGACTGCTGTGTTTGTGATATGTATTCCTCTGGCAGACACAGTTGTTTTACATTCACAGAATGGTTTGCTTCACTTCACTCCCCCAAGCTTTCACTCTCTTCAAAATTGTTTTCCCTAACTCTTCCCCAACCCCCATTCCCTTGTCTTGTGCTCTCAATCCCTTTATCATAGATTCTCCCACTCAGTCCTTCCACACCCTTGCTCATGTAGCAATTTTCTCTGCACAACCAATGTCTGTTACCTACATCCAAAGGTCATTGAGTAATGTGGTGCACACCTGAACATACAGCATTTACTATACAAACACACATGCAATGGCACTCACTCGTCAAAGTAAATTATGTGTTGTATCAGTAAGCATAGGGGGAGGAGGGCTTCAGCAGAAATGTGTGGAGAATTACATGCATTTAATACGAGACATAATTTTCAGGTTTGTTACGTAAGCTAAATAGTACCAAAATGTATTGCTATGTGAGTCATAATAGGATCTACCGTTTTTTAGACATTGAAGTGAGCAGAGAAAATTCCTTTTCTGGGAGATCTCACTGCTTATCTGCTGCTTCTGCATAAACACAATCACTTCACAACTAATGGAGGATCAGAAATAGGACATGTTCCATCCATAACCAGTAAGTTTCCTCATTCCAATAGCGCCACACAGCTTACTCTGAACGTTATTTCTCTTAGAGAAAGCCTTCAATATTTCTTGTTGACACAGTCACAGTCCGATATGAAAGTTCATCAGCTGCAGATTCTTGCTGAAAGGATACGACATTGAAGGTAGCATAACACTTCGTGCTTTAGAATAGCTGTACAAAATGAGAGCAGCAATGAGGTCAATACTGGCTAATCAACACACATCTCTCTCACACAGACACAGAACACGCACACACAAACACACTACTTGTTCAGGCTCCCACTCTCTCTCTGACCCAGTTAGAGATTCCCATTTAGGAGCCTGCTCTGTTTTATTATGGATTAACTTCAAACATGCCAGATTCCACCATGCTATCTTTATGGACAATAAAGACAGTGAATATAATTTACGTTGGCCTTTATTCATTGGTTAGATTATTATGATGGTTCCGAGGTACACTTATGTCATTATTTTCAAAGCTGATAATTACAAAAACACAGCCACACAAGTGGGGCTATGTTTTAGACACAGCATCACTTTGAGTTAAATGCCAACATCCATATACTGACATGTTTACAGGGATAAGGTCTACATGCTGCTGTTCTGCAGGTAATGTTTAGCACTATTCAGCATCTTGTTCCAGTGTGCTAGTTCCATTTACCAACTATAAACTTTGAGCCATGTAAAACTTCTACTTTTTGTTTATCTGTTGACACAAACGATTGGTAATATGTCCTTTTATTGTGCTTGTTCTGCAGATGACTCCAGGGATGATGGCGTGCATGTCTCAAAGACAATTGGCACACTCTTGCTCGATGGTAACCTTGACACACCTGCCACACCCTGCAAAACACCAAACCAGTCCTGGACTCCCACTTACCCAGACGATTTTACTCCCAATGAGCCCACGCACACCTCTCTGGCTGTCAGCCCTGTCCTCCATGTCCCTCTGTATTCGGACTGGAACTCTGCCCTTGCCACATGGGGATTTGCCTGGGAAGCTCACATATATGGGCTGGGGTCTGTCTTCACTGTGTTTGGCCTAATCTCTGTGGTTTGTTTGTTAGGCCTTCCCCTGCGGTGTCCTCCAGGCAGCCCCTACTTCACTCTTCTGCACTTGTTCCTCCTGGCATTTGCAGGGATCCAAGCTTTCTATTTGCTTTATGATGCTTACAGTCACCAAGATCGTCTTCCTCCTCTGGGCTCTCTGCTGCTTTCTGAGTTGCCCTTCCCCTGTTTGATCTCAGCTTTCTCCCTGGCCTTCCTTCTTCTTTCACTGCACTCACGCATTCGTCTTTCACTTCCACTTGCTATTTCCACTTCATTTTCAGCCTTGCCCAAACCTCGCCTGTTATTGTGTGTGTCCCTTTTGCATTTTGGAGTCTGTCTAGGGTGTGTTGGCATGCTCCAGCTATTCCACAGTCTCCCATCCATGATCCTGCTAATCCCTCAGGGTCTGTTCGTATGTCTCACCATCTTTCTCTCATGCTCCTACCTCATCTTCTACTGCTTAATACGAGTTGACACTAAACACATCTACAGGCTGAATGACAGTGGAGAGAGTGGAGGATCTCCTGAAGTAATGCAACCTGCAAGTTGCCCGTTTGCCAAGGTGGAGGACTGGCGTAGGGCAGCAGGAGCAGGAGTAGGAGCTTCATTGTGTTTGTTGGGGTGTGGAGGCCTACAGCTTTATGGGATCCTGTGTGCCCTTGGTTTAGGTGGGGTTGATGGCTATGGGTTTCAGCCCTGGTCCTGGTGGGGTTTCCAAGTAGGCTGTAGACTCTGTGAGGTTGGGGTGTGTCTAGGTTTGTCTCTAATTGGCACACATCCTCTCCTTTGCCGCAACAATTCTTCTATCAAGACCATAACTCACCCACGGCCAGGATCTTGGTCCCGTCTCTCCTGCAGCTCCCCTTTGAGAGGGCTCACCCTGCACTCATATGAAGGTGCAAATTCTCCTGTCATCCCCTCACAGGATTCATGGTCCCAAGGTAAGCAGGAAAAGCTGGTGGTCTGTGATGTCATTACTAAGGGACCATCAGAGGCTCTTCCTCTTTTTTCAATGGTGGATCCTCCTGGAAATGGGTTGGATTGTCTCCCAAAATCCAGCCAAACACGAACTACTCTACTACCTCTACCTACACCGCCAAGCCCACCTCATGAATTGAAAAATACCCTTCAGTCTCAACTATCATCACTGGATAGCGTAGGTTTAGAGACTGACTCCACTGTGGACCTGCGGCCCCCATCTCCCATAGACTTGTCCCGCAGCATTGATCAGGCTCTGTTCAGTGAGTCCCTATTCTCTCACAGTTTCTTTGGTTTGCAAAGGTTGTTCCACGGTTCTTCATGCCAATCCTTGAGCTCTCCTAGTCAAGGTACATCAAGGCAAAGGCACAGTTTAGCAGAAAATGCCTTATACCGAACCTCTTCCTGTGGAGATGTGGATCAAGAGAAAACCCTGCCCAATTCAAGATCTTCTCAGCCACATGTTGCTTTGGCATCACACAGCAGGACACCAGAGAAATGGGATTGGAAAGGAAGTGTCTCTGGCTCAACCCAGGGCCTGTGCAGCCATCCCACAGAGACAGGAAAGCTGCGTTCAAACTCCTGGGCTAACAGAGGTCAAAACTTTGCTCAGCACAGCCTTCCACGAGCCATTCCCCACTTGTCTTACCACAGGCGTTACAGAACCCTGAGCTTAGCCTCCCAGGACATCCAGGGTTCTGAACGACTGGCAGGAACTAAACACCTGAGTGAAAGCAAACAGCTGGAATGGGATCTGGCTGTACAGGCAGAGTTTGTCAGTGTGTGCAGACAAATTGATGATCTGAGTGTTTGCAGTGACACCATTGAATTGTAGGAAGTAAAAGTTCAGCTATAATTGGAATTCACAGCACATTGTACAGAAATAATGAGACACTGAGAGTGATTGATTTGAATTGTAGATCACAAAACTAATAGGGATTAAACACTGCAATTACCTGGCAATATTGATACAATCTGACCCAACTAATTTTCTACACATACTGACAAAAAAAATCAACAACATGTTTAAGCAGGGTCATGTCTTGTCATATTTGTATTACTGGCATGTTGAGCTTTTTGATACTGATGCTGTCCTGCAAAAAAGAACCCTCTAAGAGTCTGTGAAACAAATACAAAGGATAACCTTCTTCAACAGTTTGTGGACAAAATACGTGTCATTTCTTTTAACACTGCTAATGTACTTTTGTGTATTCAATGATGGAAAACTGAGACATGCTTATTACCATACAATGTGATGACCCCCTTTGAGCCCCTCTCATATGTGATAATATCGCCTCAAATTCACCACAATTTGTAACAATGAAGCGTAAATTGGTAAACTTCATCTTAGCATTGGCATGTAGTGCTTTGCTCAAAGGCTTGTATGTTGAGTTTAAAAACATGGAAGTTCAAGGAAAAACTATATGGATGAGTTTGTATTGCTTGCTTAGCCAATCATTTTGTGGTATTTTTGAAACTATACTATACTGCCTTCTAGTGGTAATTAGACAGATAAACTATTTAGGAGTTGAAAAGGTCAGGTTGTGTTTGGACAAAAATCTCTGGAGCAATGACAAAATCAATATCAAAATCCCCCTGACAAAATTATCTTTATTTATGCAACACTATTTACAGTAAATGTCATTTTGAAGCCCTAGTGTTGATGATACAAGAAGACAATAATACTGTCTGTATATTCTGTATTACTCATATTAGAAATTATTTAGATACTGTCAGATAATTATGTCAACCTGTACAATAGCTTGTTTAATTGGTTGCCAGTAATTGTAAAATTCAGATCCAGTGTTTATCATAGAATGATATATGTATTACCAAAGATATTTAGTACTTTCAAGAAAAATAAGAAATCAACACCTATAATTCTACAAGAAATTAATTTAGCATGGATGACTGGTTTGCACCTACCCTACTCAACTGACTCCATAGCCCTATTTCACTGACTCACCTTTATTTTTGTAAATAATGAGTCTAAAAAAATAAACATAACCGTCTTTTTTATGTATTATGTACAGTCAATAGCCATATTGTTTTTGCAACATGAATATATGGAAGATAACAACATGTCAAGACTCAGACTCATTTCTATTGTGATTATATAATGTATGGAATTATAATCTGATCTTGTCACTCAAACAGTTTGTTATTTAGTGTTTTCTACTTCAAATAAGATAAACAGTGAGATCACATGTGGTGGCTCCTTTATGGTGTCCAATGTTACAAATGTGTATCAGTGAATTAAGGCTGATACCAAGCTTCCCCTCTGCCACAGTTCAGCACATTACATGCATGGTGATCAGAGCAGAGCATCTATCATGTATGCCTCAGTATACACAAGGTTGCAGGCTAAAAAATATGGCAATGGCTATATACTTACATTCAAGATTATTTTACACTTCTTCAGTCTGCCTTTAACATCAGCAGATAACCATCTCTTAAAGCTGTAAAACATTTGTTTCTTCTTTATTTCCTGCTAAAAATAAAATATGTTGTGTGATGTATTAAATAAGCATGGAAAGCATGGCTGCAGCTCTGCAAGGTTTATTGTATCCTCTTAGTACCAGGGTGCAGTTTACAGGCCAACAGGGAGATGGGCCTCTCATTAGGTCAGCAATAGTAAGCTTGTCCTAAAGAAGGTAAGGACATGCATCTGTTTGCTGAAAGGAGGTACTTAATTAGCCACCACACCTTGGCTACAGCAGGAAAACAACAAAGAGTTCATGTACAGTCACACCCGTTAACAGGGTGACTGTTAGGCTCTCTATTCTATCCTTAAAGGGGTCAAATATGGGACAAACAAGAGGAGACGAGGATGCACACAAGTAGTGTCAAAGTGTAGATGTACGGCAATGATAGCTTTTGTGTTTTTTGTGTAGTTTGATCACATGCGCCCGGTGCATCTGCTCATCGCTGCTGGTGTTGGAACATTAGGTCCTGATCGGGTATTTCCTCTTCCTCCCGTCTCAGTAAAGCCGCTTCTCATAACTACATTGGTAACAGACAAAAGTAAAGTATAAAAGCATTTTCTGTGTTGTAACATTGATGATGATGAGTGAACAAAAGAAGAAGATGGAGGTGTGATAACCACATGACTGTACTTACATGGCACAAAAGAATATCTAATATGATAGCATGGGTAAGAAAAGAGGAAGAGAGAAGACAATTTGATGCTGCTAATCACAGGTAAATTATGTTATAATAAAAGGTTTCTGACAAAGGGACCAAATACACTGACATATTTAGACAATTAAGGAACACTATAATAAGATGCATGCAGCAAAAGGGAGTTGTAGAGAAGGGGAAAAGGACAGCAGGGTCAGAGGTCAGAGGTCAGTCTTACGAGTGGAGGCCGTGAACCCCTCCCTCCATCTGAGCAGACATGGTTCTCTTCTCAAACTTCAGCTCCCCGGAGTACATCATCGACCTGGGTTGAGGACACACAGCCCACACTATCCAAAAGCCCTGACACAATACAAACTTCAAATCAAATATACACACACACTCTCACTTACCGTAAAATGGACAAACTCTTGGCTCCAATGTCCTGACAGCCATGTTGGATACCAGCAATGAGGTAAGGAACAAACTTATGGATGGAGCCTTTATCTTGTACTGAGCCTGATACACCTTGAGCCACCTTCACCTTATCTCCCTCACTGGACACACACACACATACACAACAAACACAGAGCAAGAGAGAAATGTGTTACAGTAACATCCGCTGAGTGTAGATTTTTCAGTAATAAGTGTTCATATAGCAAGGGCCTCTCTGTAACACCACCTGAAGTATCGTTTCTGACTATTATTTTTCTCCATGGCATCCAGAGAACCCATTCCTCTGTACTTCTTCAGACGCACGCCATCTGAAAAGAAATATTCTCCTGGCGCTTCAGTGGTTGCCGCAAGCAATGACCCCATCATCACTGAAGGCAAAAATATGATGAGACAAAAACATGGGATGAAGTGATGCTGGTTGCAAATTACAAAAGGCAAGGGTAAAAAAACACTACACAAACGAGCCAAGATTTTACAAAAACACTTCCTCTGTTTGTTAAAAGAAATATAATTCATGGAGTATAACTGCCAATCAACAGCCATGTGTCTTCCGGACCCCTGCCATATATGTCACAGCAAGGAAGTGTCTCTGGAATGTACCCAAAATATGATAAAGATTTAAGATTTTAGGGATGAGGAAAATATTGCAATGTTTCTACCTGTAGATGCTCCAAGGGCCAGTGCCTTCACCACATGTCCAACAGTCTGAATGCCTCCATCAGCAATTACTGGCACTCCAAAACGGCGGGCATACTCTGCAACCTTGTACACTGATGTTCCTTGGGGCCGTCCACATGCCATCACTGAGGAACAGGAGTAAAATATAAATGAATTATGATACTTTTTCCACTTTGTGCACATACATGTAGTCTTTATCTAAAGACAAAAGCTGTTCAGAATACTGCCCTCCATACCATACCTTCCTGGGTGATACAGATAGAGCCACAGCCCATGCCCACCCTCAGGGCATCCACACCTGCATCTATGAGGTTTTTAGCCTGAGCAGCTGTCACCACTAGAGAGAGACAAAGGCACAGTGAAGAGCTGAATGAGGAAGTGGGGAGTTAAGAGGAAGTTTTGACACCACAAAAGCAGAAGGAAGCTCTGGGAAAAGAAGATAAGCTCACCATTTCCTCCCACCACCTGAAGTTCAGGATATTTCTGTTTGATATAGTTTATCATGTTGATTTGATAAACTGAGTTTCCTTGAGAGGAGTCCTGCAGTTAAAATATTTGAAATACTTTCAATGCAAAAGGAAGCAGAAATAAAAGGCTTTGTAAGTTTTAAGTTAAGGTAAAACAGTAGAAGGAACCGTATGTGCTAATACAGAATATAATGATAATTTCAATGAAAACCAAAATCATTCTACAGTTAAAACCTACCAGGACTACCACATCCACCCCAGCTTGCATCAGGAGGTCCAGTCTGTATTTGTCATCCTCCCTGGTACCGATGGCAGCCCCACACAGCAGCTGCTTGCGGGAGTCCTTGGAAGCCAAGGGATAATCTCTGTTCTTCTTCAAGTCAGTCCTAGCAATGATGGCAACCAGCTCGTCGCTGTCATTCACTATGGGGAGTTTACCTAAAGGGATCAGAGTGTAAAAAAGTCTAGATGGGTATCTGGGTCTGAGTTTTGATTACTGTAGCTATGGTAATGTGACTTTTCTGACAGATTTACCTTTCTTGCTCCGTTGCAGGATATCATTAGCCTCTTTTAGTGTGACTCCAGCTGGTGCAACAACTAAATCTTCCCTTTTTGTCATTGCCTACATTGAAAGACGTTCAAATCAGGGAAAACAATATCACAAGTATTACATGATACCACCCACTTATTTGACATCACTTAACTGCTGTGTTGTGATAATTTCTCCACATATGCACAAATAAAAACATCAGCTGTACACCCACCTCTTCCAGTGGTCTGTCATGGTCCTTCTCAGACAGAAAGTCTATGTCTCTGGAGGTGACAATGCCAACCAGTTTGCTGCCCATCTTGCCGGTTTCCGTAACAGGAATCCCAGAAAAACCATGGCGGATCTTGGCTTCAAACACATCCCCCACTGTATGTCGGGGGCTCATCACCACCGGATCTGTGATGAAGCCCTGCTCAAATTTCTGGCAATTACAAAAACATAAGTGTGAGTGGTAAGGACTATTTTGAAAATGCCAACCCCCTGACAGAGGGCTGGTGTCTGCCATGAGTTGATGTCTCGTGTGTCGACGGGGTCCATCTCACCTTGACTTTACGCACCTCATTGGCCTGGAACTCAGCAGTACAGTTATGATGAATTATTCCAATCCCACCCATCAGCTGAAACCAGCCAACAAGAGACAGGGGAGTAAATAGTATTCAACAACATTCAAACGTTGAAAATGATTGTTGGACTTGCCAAAGACTGTGCAGGATGTTCAGCTGAGTGAACATTTGTTTGCTGTGTGCGTAAGGGCGTGCTGTGTACTCACTGCCATGGCGATGGCCATGGATGACTCTGTGACTGTATCCATGGGAGACGAAATAAGAGGTGTCTTCAGAGTTATCTTCCTTGTCAGCGCAGAGGTTAGATCCTGTGTGGTGCATTTGGAAACAGAGGCATCATCTTATGCGCTTATAACACTGTTAAACACATACAGCAAAGTAGGACTAAAAAATAATCGTGAAAGTTCTGCAATAATACATTCTAAATTACTCCAGTGGTGTTTGCACTGACGCTGGGAGATGAATCAAAATGACGACACTTTTCAGCAAACAACATCTAAATAATGTTGCAGCTGCAACAGATGTTATTTTAGATGAAAGGCAACACAAAGTTTGTCTTTACTTTGCGACTCAATGCTTTTAAAAGTGTTTGGACACAGTGAAGGCTGACTCACTGAATTTGCCGACTGAGCATTAGACGCTGCAGCTCTGTGTCTGTTTTGAACACCTGCTATTTCAGCAACAACCCATGTGGCCAAGGCATGAACTTAATTTAATGTCCCAGCAGAGCGTGCAAAGGCGAAAAACAAAGCAATCAAGTAAACAACCCTGTGCTCAAGCACCCTCCACTAACGAACATATGAGTTAGGCATTAATTCCAAAGATTACAGCACAGCCTGACAGTTCTCGCTTTACTGTGATGAATATGAAATTTCTGCAAATAGCATATGTGGCCTGTGATATGCTGGACAGTGTGATGATACTCACCACCTCATCAGAGGTAAAATCTATGAAACCAGGGAGGATCAAAAAGTCACTGAGAGGGGGGAAAGAGAAAACAAACACATGTGCTCAGGGTAAAACATGACCAGAAAAAAGTAAATGCAAGGTCAATGTTACTAGTTAATGTCACTATCATAAGCAGGGATCATGTAGCCTTCACAGTGTATGTTAACTGTATCCATTCCCACAACGCTGCAGCTATTCAAACTTAGCTAAGAGTGAGTGGACATAATCTGTCTGCATTTCAACCCACTCAAATGTTCTGCATTTATCCTCAGCACAATGATAAAACCTGCACACAGCCTCCATTAAGGAAACCACAGTCATCCCCTATTAACATACACACACACTGCTTTTAATGTCTGTGACACCACTCAGAGTCATCCTTGAAAGTTGTATTACTCATTATAATCCTCCATATAAAACCCAAGCAGATGTGCCATCACTGATATTACTAAACAGACATTGCATAATTCTGTGTGTGTCTGTATGTGTGCCATATATAGGGTGTCTGATTGCTGCTGGGGTTGGAACATGCCGGCAATACATTTTTAAAAAATGTCATCACCATGTCTTACTTGTATGTGAGTCCATCACCGATAGAAAAGAGTTGCTGTGCTGTTAACCCATCTTCAGGAACATAACCTGTGCCTCCACTGATCAAGTAGTCTGCCATACTGAAAAACACGTGCACAGATATAAACTGCTGAGAGACAGCTCGGATTATTTGATGTGTGTCAAGTTATGACAAAGAATAGATGACACTTGTATCTCTATCATGTAATAACTTCTTCTTAAAGTTAATGCCAGATATGAAGTGACATTAATTGCCTCTTGCAGATATCATATCTTTTACTAAGCACAATATCAACTACTGTAACACAATCTTCACTGTATTACTTCCTGTGATTGCAAGCAGTCTGCATAAATCATTGGCAGAGCTAATCTTGCCAGAAAAAAAAGTTTTTCAGTTTGCCACTTATTTCTGGATATATTTGATCCTTGTTCAAAACATGCTTGTTTATTTGCTCGTCTCTCTTGACCTCTGTCTCTGACACACATGCTGTAGCCAGATCCTATTACCAGTGTTGGAGTCAAGACAGGAAATGCTAACAAAAACAATCTATCCTTGTCAATGGAAACTCCTTCTATACACCTATGACGGCAGTACAGTAGGTAAGTAAGAGTAAGAGGATTTGGTTGGCTGTCCAGGTAGCTGATAAAGGCGCTTGTAAGAGTGCACAGCCAGTGCTACCAGACAAACGTCAGAAAAGTTTCACTTGCTGCAGGGGATACAATGTTTACGAGTTATAAGGCATTACACAGTCAGCTCTGCAAATTAGAGAAGTTCATGACCTCACAAGTTATGCAGAGTGGTGAGTGTGACCTGAGTGAGACTGACCTTTCTGGTTCATATCCAGCTTGGATTCGTGTAGCACTGTACCGCTGGGCTGCAGTCTCATGCCCATGTCCGTGTGGCGTTGGATGGGCATAAGCCCCATAGGGGTGAGGTTGTTCCCCATCTCTGTTGGAGATACGTGGTCGTGCTGGTTCCATGTCCCCTACAATCCTCCGGTAATCAATCTGGTAATTGTCTCTTTCCCCATCTCCAAACCGGTCATAACCATGACCCTCCATCTCTAGGAAATCCAGGGCTACGACCTCCACAGTGCCCAGTCAGCTCACACACACACACACACACACTCTTCAACACTTCAGATTTGTACCATACACATTAACAAAATCACACCCTCACACTCAAGTGTGTAAACAGTGGCCCCAGTCTTCCAGCAGACACACACCAAAGCACTCAGATTGCTATTCAATTATAAGCACTCATAAACAACCAATGCTTGAGTGCATGTTCACACAAACACCTTTCAGACACACCTGACATGGGAGGAAGCTGTCCTGCCATCTGCTTTGCTGCCAGCACAGCAGTTGAACCAAAAATGCAAGATTTCACAAATTCAAGAAAAAGCAGGGGCTATGCTTTCAAGTGAGAGCGTATCAAACAGGTGAAAATGTGTCAGTTTCCCAGTCTCAAAGCAAACAAAAGTCTCCTAAAACAATGTTGTTTTCCCAGAGGAAAGTTTGTATTCCAGTTTTTCAGAATTCATCCTCAGGGGCCGTCAAGGCCGTCAGGCAGAGCAGCGGAGTTTTTAGTTGCTGATGAGGCCAACTATCTTGACACATGAAATTTACAATTCTCCATATGTTCCCCAGCTGGAGGTGTGAGCAGCAAGCTGGTGGATGAGAGTCACGTCTTGCTTAGGTGGCAGGCATTCGTCCCTGTGGAGGCCCCGAATGCTGCGCTGCTTGGTTATCCCTAAGGCTGGGAGCTTCTCTCCACTCCGTTCTCCTGGTGCCTGCTGAGCTTAACTCTGTTTCTGACAGAAGCAGACGTCACTCTCCCACAAAGAGGATTGGGAGTATTAATACAGGATGGGGTGGGGTGAGATGGGTGTGTAGGGTGGAGCGAGGCAGTAGGCCTGAGGAAGGGAAGGATGGGTCAAGACGACACTTAAACACAATTGCTCCTCAGAGGATTACCATGGTGTGAAGATGTGTGTGTATGTGTTTTTCTAGAGCTCAAGGAGACAGAGCTGTGAATGAAACATAGGTCAAATCCCAGAATACTGTTACGTGGCAAGTTTTGCTCCTTTGAGACAGATTGTGAGAGAGACATGCACAAGTGTCTTTCTGTGTGTGAAGAAAGGCAGAACCTTAAAAAGCAACATGCTGATTCCTCATAGTTAGATTCAAGAGTAACTTCGATCACAAGGAACTTGGGTGCATATAGTAGTGTGTAAATACACATGATTTGTAATACTGTTGGTTATAGATCAATAAGTTATCTAATGTAAGATTTTATACCAAAACTTTTGTCTTCAACACTTAATTAATCAGTGTGAGAGTGGTGAACAACAAACCCGTACATTAAATTGAGACAAGAGAATAACTTTGTTGCCTAGGTTGCCCTCGACACCTTCATCTGCAGGTGACTGACTGACTGACTGCTTGTGACAGTTACTGAGGGATTGAACCAGAAAAGCCTCTTACCTCTCTCTCTCTCTCTCTCTCTCTCTCTCGCTCTCTCTCTACCAAACCCGCTGGAAGAAACAAGCAACACCCCCCCCCCACAATGTCAGCAATGGAGAATGCACACAGCATGTTACTTTCTGAACAACAAAATAGGTCCATTACTTTGGTAAAAAAACGTTTATTTAAGAAATTAAAGAGAACTCATAGTTTGTAGTGCAACAGATGCGCTAACAAATTACACTTGTGTAAAAGCATTCTCAAAGAAATGGTGTGGCATTTCCTAAAAATACATAGGATGAACACTTAAAAAACAGCAAATGAGGGTGGGTCATGCGCCTAAGCCACTGTGGGTTCCTCATCTCTCCCTTCCGCTCTTTAAGGGAGAGATGAGGCAGGAGGAGAACATCCTGGCTGGTACAGAGAACTTCAGACAGGAATGTAGGACTTTTGCTGAATATAACTGGAATTACCTGTGGAGCAGAGCGGGGAGAACAAGAGGCTTGCGCTAAAGAACCGCAACTGCTGGAGACTCTTGCCGCAGAACCTCAATGATGTGGCCGTAATACAGTGTACAGGTTTGTATATTGACCTTGGTATTGTGGGTAACCTTAATTGTGCAGCCATCTAGGCTATCAAGCTGATTGTCAGCGCAAACCCTAATTTGTGGGACTGGGTCTTCAGGTTGCTAGTGTAAAACTGCATCTTCCAACAAGGACAACATCCCTGCGAAGAAAGACAGTTGAGCTGAAGCCGAGGAGTCTAACAGCCTTTGAGAAAAATCAGCAGGTACTTCTGTATCACTTGCAGCAAGAACAGTCTGCTACTGAGTGAGTACTGTACTTCATTTCCATTGAATTTCAGCCTAATGTCATCACTGACACATAAGTCATTAAAATTAAGCTAGCCTTACTTTCCAAACCAGGTTACACTGGATATGATGTGTCAGACAGGCCTGGTTTAAACTGGTTTGACTGGTTTGACATTAAACACTGATACTGATACCTTAAAAAGTAACATTCAAATAAATGATCACATGCTAATGGAAACACATCAAATCCTGGATCCAGTCAAGTTCCAAGATCAGAGTCCTGATTGTTCTCTTCACTCCAGGCATTCAACAAAAAACAGAGGAACTGAGCACATTATTCATGTGCATAAATCTCTACTCTGGCTTCCAGTTAGCTGAAGAATAGATTTTCGAAAGCTGATGTTACTTCATACAAGCATGTGCCAATAGGTGTTGCTTGGGTGGAGCTGTTCCCCCTTTGTTTCAACCAGTCAGTGGGCAATCAAGTCCAATATTTTCCCAAATCCAGTAGCAGCCTAACAGCAAAATTGATGTGAAATGTGGAATTACCTGAGTGGGTTCCCATTTCTCAGGTCACGTGAGTTATTTTGGTATGGCATTATTAGAAAATAATATCTCACAACCAGCATAGGAGGTTTATTTTTTAGAAGTGAGATCTTGTGTTTTGACCTGTACATTTTTTAACTGTAAATGTCATTGTTGGAACATGCATACAAATACATTATTGTTGGAACATACATACAAAAGAATACAAAATCTTATTTTTCATAAAAAATGGACACATAGGAGGAAAAACCCTGGAAATTCCTTGACAGCTGCATAAAACGTAGTAAGGGCACTTTTGCCTTATCCACCTGAGAGAAAACAAAGTGGAATTAAAACCTTCAATAACCTGTATTAGAATGAACCACGTTTGACTGCTTTAAGAAGAGCAAATCATACCAAGCCTCTCCACCAGTTTGGGCTGATGTCTTTTAAGGATGTCGTAAAAGGCAGCTTTGACTGATTCCCCTCCTGGACGAAATGTGTTCTGAAAAAGTGTCCTCATTTGCTCCTGGCTTGTTGGTTTGGCTTTAATCACTGAGTAGGTTTCATTGTGGACTATGTTTCCAAGCTCGTCTACTATTGCCATTACCTCAGAAACATCTTGAACTAACACTGCCCTGTTGGCATCAACGAACTTAGCTGTTGAAGAAGAATGAAAGCATGTGCATTTGTTTGTAACACAAACGGTTAACAAAAAATAGATTTGATTTACCTCAATTCCAGATTCTCATTCACTCGTTCAGTGACAAAAATACTCACCTTTTTCTGTAATGGTCATTACTTTAGTAGAAACACTGACCAACCCCTGTTGGCAAAAGTAAAAAGACATTTTAGTCACTACTGTGTAAATATACGAATGAACTAATACATGCGTCATATGATTGTTAAATCAAGTAGACATATTAAATTTTAATAATGTTTTAATAATTAAAACATTTGACCGTGAATCCTATCTGAATTGTTTTTGCTCCTCTGCCAATTAATTAAATAAGGTTCATTTCTTTTCATCTTCCTGTGAGAAGATTGGCATACCTGTGTTGAAGAACTTTCAGTGTCTGTCCGTGCAGGGGCAGAATAATGTTCGACATGAGCCACACTATAATGTGATGCTGACTTTTCTGAAAAAAAAAGAGAGAGAAACATTATTATTATTGAATTAAAGTCACTCAACCGACAGACAGTCTTTAACAATCTACCTGGTGTCTGAGGGGGAGAAATGAATGGTGCACTTGTGTTTGACTGATGATTACTGGTTGGCTGGAGCCTGGAGTCCTAAAACAGTGAGAGAAAGATACTAACTAATTAGGAGTGTTTCCCAGAAAAAAAACTGTTATATTTCATTTTCTGAAAGAGGATTTATGAGTTGTACCAGTATTGCCAAGACTTCATTAACTGCAGCATGAATTTTCCTCTTGTGCTTTAAGAAAATATCCTCAGTGTCTTTGAGGCAATCTGAAACATAAAACAGGTTTTATTGTAGAAGATGCAGCATATGTCACTTACATTACCATTTCAATCAAGAATATAGCTTAGATTGGCCAAAATTGTAATACGGCAACGATGAGCATATACTGTATATTACCAAATATATACCTTTAAACAAAGGCCTCTTGGAGGGATTTCCATCCCAACACTTCTTCATGAGATCAACCAGCTCTTTTAACCCTTCAACCTCCATGTGGTTAATTTCTTCACAGGGAGGTCTGTCCCCTAAAGGAATCCTCAGGGCCACAAGGGAGCTAGTAGCCACTGTAGTGCATGTCATAAAACACAGCAATGCTAACACAACTGAGTGTGTGTGTGTCTAACAAACAAAGAGGATGAAAATTGTAAAATCAACTTGACAAGGGACTGCTGGTTTCTGGAAAAGCTGAACTGTGCTGCTGGCTGTTAACAGAAAATTGCTGGAAATGCCACAACTAATCCGCACTTTTGCTATAAAATTTGTATAAACAAGTAGATTAAAACGTTCAGGTACACTGATGAGTTCCATCATTAGAAACAGAACGCAGATGTCAGAGAAGTATTCTAATCAGCTGATTGAATCAGCTGGGTGTGCCCAACTGCACTCAGTCTCCATGGTGATGGCAAAGGCACAGCTGTAGAATGATTGCTATTGAGTCAAAAACTGTAACTCCTATCACCAAACTTTTTACATCCAAGTGCTACAAGGTTTTGCTGCACACGTTTTTGAAGTTTCATGCTCCTGGGATAAAAAAATGTGCAAAAGTGAGAAGGTTTAAAAAAAAAAAAGGCTGTTTAAATTTTTCTCTGAAAATTCAGTTCTTATTTTGTATTGAACTCTATGGAGGCACTGGGTCACTTAATGTCTCACAGAGCAAAATGTGTGGATGCACTTGCCTGGATAGACACGTGTGAAAGAAAGGAAATTTAACTAAACCAGTTATACCTACTTGGATAGGGCTCTTTCCCAGTTACAAGGGACCAGAGAAGGATACCATAGCTTATCATGAGAGAGAAAGAAAATTTTAGTTATACATTGTACATTGTAACTGTTATAATTTTGGACCATGTAATATTCCTATGAACGTATTCATTTAAATGTTTACCTGTATGTGTCAAAAGCACGGACAGGTTCATATGATAGTTCAAAAGCCTCAGGGGGCATGTACTTGTACGTGCCTCCTATATATCCTGTCATTTCTCTTTTGCTGGTCAAAGCACTGGTGGAAACCCTGGACAGGCCAAAGTCTGCAAGCTACTGATCAAAAAAGGGAAACATAACATCAAACAAGCAATTAAATAAGCTTTATATTGAAATAAACAGGAAGTGTACAGGTTTCTGGCACACTACCTTGGCATTTAATTCCTCAGTTAGCAGTACATTACTTGGTTTCAGGTCATGGTGTACAAGGTTCTTTGAATGTAGAAAGTTCATTCCAAGAGCAACCTGATGGGCCAAACGGAGGGTCAGGGGCCATGGTGGAGGGCCAGAGAGGGCCTTGGTCAGGTCCATTACTGAGCCTCTGCTCATGAACTCCATGACGATACCCTTTTGTATGGCTGGCCCTCCATATGTTGGATTTCTCACATAAATTCCATAAACTCTCAGCACAAACTCACAGGAAGCCTTCGCCATATGATTAGCTTCTTCACACAGTGCTTTCTCCTCGGGAATGACGGGAATGGAATGAAACCTTATTGGGGCAGGAGAAGAGAGAAAACAAGGAGAGACTGCTACTACTATTTAACATGTATGGATATGCATGAATTCGTCATTTAAAACAAGTCCTTCCAAAAATGTGCAGATATTCATAAATTTACCCAACACCATCACGAAGTAGCTTAACAGCCACATCAAACCCCCACTCCTTGTGCCGGGCCCTGTAGACGTCACCAAACCCCCCAGAGTTGATGAGTTCCCATTTCTCCAAGCTCTCGTCACTGACCGACTCACTGTTGTGGCTCAGCAGCGCCATCTCCTGCCCAAACTAGGACCTCAAATCTGTTAAAAGTATGGATAAACATATTGAAAGAAGGAATGAAACATAAATAAAGTGGTCTGGTGGCAACTTATAAATTTGTTTACAATACATTCCTTATGTGTTTTACAGTGACATAACAGCAGCAGCAAGTTTTGCTTATACACATACTAATACATTTTCTATCAAGATTTCTCTTTTGTCTTGTTTCGTAAATATATATAGGGGGTTAACGACCCATATTAACAGCCTCATGACCGTCAACACTTCCACAGGTGATCGCAACGGCCCACTGAATAGGAGGGACCTGTGGCACCGTTGTTTTTTCCCAAACCACTTTCCACACCCACAGTGTATAAATTCCAGTATTCCCCACCATCATCTTAGAACTGAAGAAGCCTTTTTGGATGAGAGGCGAAGCGTCTTCTAGAAAATTCCAAGTCCACATGCCTTACAGAACTCTGGGACTGGGAATCTTCATAGATATGTTTCGTACATATTAAAAATCCAGCTGGTACTCACCTTATACCCCGTTCATGTGTTGCCCGCGTAAAGATTCAAGAGTTGATTTGTCTTACCGAGTCTGTGACAGAAAAAGACCAAGGTCGACCGGTTTCCTGTGCCCGCTCGCGGAGCAGCCCGGAGCAGCCCGGAGCAGCGGATGGAGGGGTGGAGTTAGAGCTGCAGAAGTTCAGCTGCGCATATGTGAATAGTGAAAGAAGTGTGGAGATCAGAGGAAGAAGCTCTCCTTCATGGTTCTCTGCCAGGAAGCGTCAAAGGAGGAAATGCTTTCAAGCTACAGTTTTCAGTTGCAGATTTGTGAAGTTTAGGCAACAAAACCACGTGATTAGGTTTCGAAAAATACACCCTTTCACAACTTCAACCTCTCCCATATGCGAAATAGCTTGGGTCACATATCCCGTTGGCATAACGGAAAGTCGTGTGTGCTATTTGGAGGAGGAAGAATGTATTTGAGGATAAATCGCCGGCATAGTTTGACTGCAGTTCTCTGCAGAAATAATAATAACGATGTGTTAAAAGAGCCCCAGAACAACTCCTAACGACAATGCCAAACTTTTCACCACTAAAGAGCTTTCTTTGCTGACACGAACCGGAACATTTTACTTCTTCTATCGCTATTTTTATAGCTACTATAAAGTGCTGTGGCACATGTTGCGTTGTTTTTTTAAAATTATTATTTCCTGGAAAGGTAACCAGCATACCATGACAGAGAGGCAGTTTTCCGTTGTTTTTTTGTAATTTTTTTATCTGAAGGGATGTTGGTATTTTAAGTTGTCAGTCAAAATATTTTCATGTTTTGATGTCACCTTGTAAAGATGTTTTGCTGAGACTCCACATTTTGTCTTGGTCTCTCCTGAGTGAAGCATATTATAGATTAAGAATAAACATGTAACCTCTTATTGAACCGTCATTATTATGCTCTGACCTGTAGCTGCCCTTTGCTTTTATTGAATAACTGTCTTAGTGAGACATTTAATGAGTAACCCACTAAAACAAGCTTAAATACATGGGATGAAACTAGTTACAAATAGTTATTCGCCTGCTAAAACAATGTTGAACCTTATTACATTGTTTACTATATTTAAAAATCTAAGTACATACTAAGTACAGTGCATACACTTATTCCCATGAATACCCATAGAAACATGGATGTGTACACACATTTGCGCATAACTGAGATAATTACATGTTCACAATATTGAAGGCTAAGCTACTTCACTGTACTGATCCTTGCTTTAATTGCAGCTATAGCATCCCTCAGTTTCATGATTACATGAATTCTGACTCTAGCTCTCTTTCTCATTACTTCTCTTTATCTCAGTGTCTCTCTGCCCTTCATGCTCCCTCATGCACATGAGAGGAAAAAAAGCCACGCTGAAACTGTTTTTCTGTCTAAATTATTGATGTCAGACAGTGGTGTGGAAAAATCACAGTCTGAAGCGCAGGTGCACATGGACACGACAGCCACCATGGCTCTGAATTTTATGTGCACAATCACACGCGTACGCCCCCTTTTTCATTAACCGAGCTGAGGTGTATTTACTCATATCCCATGCTGCCTTGCCTTTCCAGTCGGCGTCGATAGGCGCGGTCTGCTCTCACTAGCTGCATTTCTATTGCTCTCACCCCTCCCTCTTCTCCACCCACCTTCATTTACGCTCAGCACAGTGTGGACCTCTCTTACCAGTGGCTGCTGTCTGCACTGCATCTCTCTCTCCAGCTTCCTGTACCTCATCCTCTGTCCTTCTGAAACCATTTATTACACTCTCCTTTCTTTGCTTCCCCCTCTGCCCCTGTTTCGTGGTGATGATATATGAGGCAGGGGATTAGTGTAAAGGGGAGCTCTCTGCGCTGGATCTCTGAGTGGAGAGGTGAGGTGAGCATCTGGCTTTCCACAGTGGAGGACTGCTTAAGGCTGGGGGGCATCACTGATGCAGGTTGCATCCTCTGGAGCAGTGGCAGGACAGCCTTGGGAGAAAGCAGCGAGACCCACGTGCATGCCTGGATGCGCTTTGTGTTGGGAGGCAGAAGGCAGCAACTGAGGGAAGAGAGCATTTAACGAGAGGCACCCGAGCCACAGGGGTTTGGGGGAGGTGGGGTCTACAGGGAGTGTGTTAAAAGTGAAAGGAGTAGTGGGGGGGGTCTGCCGTGCTCTCAGATCAAAGAACTGAAAAGGAGGATTTGCTTTTCACTCAGACTGGAGAGACTAGGGTGTCACAGGCTCTCCACTGACTGTGGCATTACAACCAGAGACCAGAGTCTGTCTGCAGCACTGACTGAGACGCAGAGGGAGGTTGTTAAGGAAATAGAGTGGGAGGACCAGTCGAAGGACTTCATCTGGACAGAGGTGAGCCTGCTTCCTGACTGAGGACTCAGAATAAGAGAAAGGAGGAAGTGGATAGTGAAGACAGTCCCTCCAGGAATTTGGCGGTGTTCCTTTTTTTCTGCAAGAATCTATAGGAGGATCCCATCATGGCTGTCCAACTCATCCCCGAATCAGCCGTGTGTTTGCTCATGGTGAGTCCCCGAGGGGTATAGTATTGGCGCCACTGTCTACTGGCTGTCTTTGTTTTTCTCTTTCTCTGCTGTGCCTTTCTCTCATCCCTCTCTCCTCATGGCAAATGCTCATGCAACCATTGATGCAGGAGGTGAGCTGTCATCTCATTAAAAGCGGTCTTGCTTGTTTGCTCCTCCCCTTTACTACCATCTACCAGTTTGAAATCCACCAATAACTTCCTGGTGAGGATCAGATGCTGCTTTCTTTACATAAGAAACATATGTCCTTTGCATCCAACTCAGAGAACTCCAGCTTTTGTTTAACTCCTCCTCGTGTTCAGAGACTGCAGTGGTAAAGTGCGGGAGCCATCCCTGACAGACGCTTGCAGGTCATGGTGTCAGTGCATGTTGGAGACGCATGTCATTTAATACATGTATCTCATTATGGATGTGTGAGCAAAACGTCTAGGTGTCTGCAGTGCAAGCAAATAAGTTGCTAAAAGATTATGCCGGTGAGTGAAACGGTGATCGTGTGTGATCATTTCCCATGTTTGAGACATTGTAGACAGTTTTGCTGCTGCCTACGGTAGTAGATGTGTAGGACCTTGTTAGCATGAGACTCAATCCTTTACTGACATGGAACAGATTGGATTAGCTTTCCCTGGTTTAGCCTGGTTCAGATCTGGTCATAGACAGAGATGAAATAGAAAAACCCAACATGCTTAAATACACTGACCTCTTCTTTTCCCTCTGTCCAGTTGCGCAGTGAAACAATGGCAATGTGGCTTCACTGCATGTGCAGAATGCAGATAAGGCATGGACCCCCTCTTATAATCAGCTACAATGAAATGAATGTACACCCTGTGCACCAAGTGATTTTGTATGAGAGGGCATGTTCTGCTCATTCTCATTCTATAGTGCTGGCATTCTGCAGTCCCAGGGGGAGTCATGCATCGCCGCACTACCTGCTATCACCACCTGTCATGGCTGTCTGTTACTATGGCGATAGGCCATGCATCCCAATTGGGGATGGGGGCAGCAGTAAAAGTTGCATGGTGGGAAAAGAGTGCAAGAGATGATAGATAGGGCAGAGAGAAGAGGAGGAAAGGGAGCATGAGTGATGAGGGCAGGAAGGCAGGAAGAAGTGAAAGTGACTTTTATTTATGCATAAAGTAGTGCACTACAATGTAAAATGTCAACTTTAGGATTGTTCCCACCAAAACACATATAATATCTGTTTATTTTTTGACATGGTGTGGAGACATGTAAGGGTTCATCTTCTGAGCATTGTCTCAAATCGTTGTAGTCCCTTGACTCCATTTTGCACTGCCTCTGCATAGGTCTGCATTTGCATAGAAGGCATGCCTTTACAAGTGCTTTAACTGTCATAGCTGACAGCCTTAAAATGCCTTGCTGTCACCCCACCTCACTTACTGTCACAACTTTTTGCTGTCATTGTTCAATTTAAGATTGTATCTCCACGTCTACAATTTCCTCACCACTCAGCCACTTCAGTCTCCACCAGTTGGAAACACTGGCTCTTCTGGTGTTTCCTTTGGTAGAGATTTACTTGTGCTGCACTGTTGTACATACACAATGAACAACCTATACACAACTGACATCCGATAACTCATGTTAGTTAGCTGCCTTGTCCAGGGCTTGAACCTGACTTAATTATTAATGTGAGTTTATGCATCGTTTGTGTGTGTGTGTGTGTGTGTGTGTGTGTGTGTATCTGTGTGTGTGAGCCAAGATTAATAATGATCATGCTGCCTGCTTGTGTGTATTAATATTTCAGGTGTATAAGTGATCTCCTGCAGTAATTACAGGAGCTGCTTTAAATAATTTGCACTGACAGCACATCCAAATAGATAGATAGATAGATAGATAGATAGATAGATAGATAGATAGATAGATAGATTCAGACCAAGACCAAGCTCCTCTTTGGTAAGAAGTGACCTGATTAATTTACCACACACAGGAAAAAGTAAGTTTTCCTATTTTCTGTTGTGCTTCTGTTGTGACTGATACAAATAAATATATACAGTAAATTGTGGTTTAGTTCTCCTCTGGGCTCTTTTGGTCTGGAATTAATGTGATTGGCTGAGACTTATAGGAGCTCAGCTATAAAATTGAATGGTCTCATGTCTGCTACAGAGACTAGGCCAAGTGGGGGGAGACTATTCTGTGAGAATTATGGCCAGTACCCTAATATTGTTATGACCAGGTCTGATCATTAAAACTGTATGACTGGAAGGAGAAACTAAAGAATGAGCCTTCGGGGAATTGTAGTAATTTTGATAGACTGATTAAATATGGACACATTTTAAATATATAGGGGGAATTCACAAGTGTCTACACGGACAGATATCGCCTCTCTCTGTGTCTGCCTGGTCTGATGGGCTGTGTTTTCAGAGAAAGATGAAGAGATCAATAACAAGACTGTCTCCAGCTAAGACACACAGAGACATCATGTCATCTGATATTGGCTCAGATCACAAACTAGATGCTATCGTTTGACCTCAATGGGGCATGCTACAGCTTTACTGCTGAGATCTCTATCACAGGGATTGGACATGTCTCCCTGAAGCTTTATCCTTTACTTTAACTGGAATGAGTAACGATACTGCTGATCCTGGACTTGTGTGATTACATATCAGTCTTTTCTTTTGTGGTTCAAACTAATGCGTGCACTCTCCTCTGCAGGGTTCCCTTTGTCTTTGCCACAATGCTCACTTTTCACTGAGCTCGCTGGCTCTGCTCTTGAGGGCTCCAAGAGGAGCAGCTCTGAGTTATCTCCAAGATGGATATGGGCCCTGGGTCAAGTACATAATTTAAAGCCAACAAAGGCAAATTAAACATGGATTTTTAAAGAGCTGCTTTAAATCTGAACCTTTCAACAAGTTTCTGAATTCAACAGAATTTCATAGGGTGTTTTTTGATGCAGCTAAACCAGCAATTCTGCAGCAATTCTCTCCATGCTGATAAAGTGTCACATGGAATTGTAATCAGAAGAGGGAAGAGGCAGTCAAAAATGGAAACCCAATTTATCTCAGTTGTTCTTCTCAGACAAGATCTCTTGATCTGTCTTGGTTGTCATATTTTCGTAGGGGCAGATGATCAACATGCATTTTGTTATTGTTACACTGGGCTCTGCAAATACAGCTGAAGAAAAGCAGGGCAAGTTGATATCTTGACACACACACACACATACACACACACATATGCTAAGTGGATTATCTTCATATTGCTGGAGGGTTCTGCTCTGCATACAGTGGCTCACAACTTTGTGCTCCTTAGTGATAACATAGCATGTACACGTCAGAGGTCTTCTGTCTTCTCCTGCATGCAGCAGCTCTGGTGTGATAGATGACATCATTGCACACCTGACAACGCAATTATCACATCTATAAAGCTGTAAATGTGTGAATCGCTCTTCGCCATCTGTGGCGTCACATCGATAACCTCATAATGTAAATGATATTTACACTTTGGCAGACGTCCACCTATAAGCCAATAACTATACCGAAACTCCAAAACAAAGACTACACAGTGCCCTACTTGTTGTTGCCCATGTCTCTTCATTACTTGCCTCATTCAATTATGCTGTCAGTGAGGAGGGAGACCAGATGACTCAGGGTGATCAAGCTGGAGGATTCATTCAGCGCTAATCAAATCACTCCTCTATGACGTGATCTGCTGAATGTTGAATGGCTGCATACATGACTGACTATGTGACTTAATTGCAATGTGCTTCTGCCTATCCCTGCAAATATTTGGGATGTCTGCATTGTTGTCCAGATAATGAAAAATATGTTTATTATCAATGTTTGGAGATTGCATTGTAAGATTACCATTGCATTTCCTGATCTACCCATTCCTGATCTGATGCACACAACAACAGAGCGGCCGGTGTACAAATGGAGGAAGGCAGAACAGCATGGGGGAGGGTTAGCAGAATGACATCATCCTGAGATAATTGATTACTGCCCTGTAACAATGGCAGATGGGGAGAGTTAGATAACGTTGTTTGTGTGTTTGTCTGTACATAAATGTAGAAAGAAAATTTGCACTTTTGCTGGATGGAGCACAGGTATAAGAGCTCAGTCAGCACAGAGTAATGCAGTAATTCACATATAACCTTACGGAAACACAAACTGAGTCAACGTGTCCTTCTTAAACCCACAAATGTTCCGCTCCAACATATACAAAAACAACACAAACACACAAACCTTTTATATGACTGCATAAGGTCTCTCTTCCCTCCCTTCCATAGATTTCTACCTCTAATGGATGATAAGTATTAATGAAAAAGCACAGGCACAGATGGCATTTCAAGCTCTCTTCTTTTTTTTACGACTGTCTGCCACTTTATGTTCTTGTCTTGTCCAGCTCCAATGCTCTTGCACTTTTTCTTTCTCTCTGCTTCTTGTTTTACTTATGTGTACAGTTCAAGTTAATAACAACAACAATAATAATAATAATTTTACACTTCATAATTTGCATAATACTGCAGTCTGCCTGCAGAACAGTCATGCTTGAGTGATGTCGGGAGCTGGCTCTGCTGATGTCAGCTAACTGAAGCTCTGGAGTTGCTGCAGGGGGAAAGAACACACTTCTACATTTCATTTTTCTGCAGAAAAATCCCTTTAACTCGCCTTGCCAAGTTGTGTTCAGGCTGCTGTTTCTCTATTGGCAATACAATTAATAGTGCGGTACACTTGGTAGTTGTGTTGTGTGATAAACATGAATATTAAGAAATTGCTGTGTTTCAGCTTTATGGGGCAGTGGCTGAAAATCAACCAAAAAATGTCTTTATCAACCACAAAAGCAAAATTATATCCATTTCAGTTCCTCATTTAATCCATTAGGAAAAAAAAGGTCACATTTTACAACATGCAAAAACTAATGTTGAATGTTGAATGTTTGTTTGCCTGTTTCACCAATGAATGCAACACGACTGAGTGTATAACCGATGTTCTTAAAACAAATTTTTGCGGGCTCATTTTGAAACAGGTGAAACAGGTTAATTGAGACAGTTAGGCCTGACGTAGCCCATGGGTTAGACAGGGAAAGTTATGAGAGTTGACAACAGTTGGCCACAGAGGAGCCGAAGACCTTCTAGAAGACACTTTAAGAGACACACGGCCTGCCCGGACTCCATACAGTCATTTTATATCACCTCCTCACCGCCTAATGTAATGGCTAAAGAGTTAGCAAACGGAGCTCCGTTATCATGCCGCAGGAGCCGTGTTTGCCCGACACCTGAAGAATGTAAGTCCCCTTTTCTACATCGCCTTTTTAGCTCTGTTTTTTTTCTTCTTTTTGAATTTTTTTTTTTGTGTAAATAGTAGTAGTATACGAGCATTAGGGCTGCGTTGAGGGAAAGAAAAATCTGAAATAACGAGAAAAATAACTGTGAATATACGAGGGAAAAAAGTCGTAGCTATAAATTACGAGAAGAAAATCGTAAATTTAGGACTTTTTTCTCATAAATTTACAAGTTTTTACTGAAAGTCTCGTTTTAAGTCTTCTGTCTGTTTAGCTTGCTAGCTGCCTGACTTTTCTCACCAGCTAATGCTAGGTAGCAGCTAGCTTGCTCCCCCGTTTGCTCGTGGCCAGGTGTGTACAGCGGTTTTCCCTCCAGTTTTTCTGTCATAAACAGCTGCTTACTGGAAACAATGGGCAGCGGAACCACACTCAACCTACAAGTGCAAACGTGTAAGCTGCAACTGTGCTTCGTTATTGCAGGTTCATGCTGTTTATGCGGATGTTGTTGCTCAAGTAGTTTCTTCAAGGTGGAATGTGAAGCTATTCTCTGGGTCCACCGCTCAGGTTTCATATTGATTGGGGCTTTGACTCACTGGTGCGCAGCTGGTGCAGAGCTGTCCATGATCACAGTAATGGTCGGCCCGTCCCTGAGAAGCCCTGCATTGGGCTGAATGTGAAATTGCAGATGCTAAACGTTGTTATATTTAGTCTGTTCTGATTTGCTTAAATTTCCCATTGTTCAGATTCAGAGGGAGATGATGAGAAAAGGCGTCGAAGAAGAGTGAGGAAGCGCAAGTGAGAGAAATGGTTGTCACCTCTCACCACATGCATAAATGTATAAGGGGGTGTGTGTGTGTGTGTGTGTGTGTGTGAGAGAGAGAGAGAGAGTGAGAGACAGAGGCTACAGCATACCATTAAATCTTTTGAGCTGTTTACACTGCAGCCTATTGATGAGCTGCAGAGGTGAAGGTGCCTCAGTTGTAATTGACTTCACCAGAGTATCTGCTCCCTCAGATGTGGTCATTTGTGTGCGTGTGTGTGTAGCCAGGGGAGGGTCTCAGGTGTGAACGTGTGAAATGTTTGCAGTGTGTGTGTGCACAGTGCCCCCCCCGCATGTTAATGCGCGCGGCAGGCCCGCAGTGGAGTGTGACAGCCGCTCCTTGTGTGTCTAATGGCCGGCCGGCTCAGCAAGGTTATCGGCTGAGCTGTGCTTGTGTAGTTAATGTGAGGATGGGGTTATGAAAAAAAAGCCTTTAATGAGCAGAACGTGACCCAGCGTGCGCAACCTGGACAGATGCTCATCAACGTCTGCCGTGCCGGTGTCTCCCTGTCCTCCTTCATCCTGTTTATTAGAGCTCACCAGGTCTGTTCAGGTGCATCGACACGTACTGAAATTAGTTCATGATGGAGCATGGCAGCCTTATTCTTGGGTGAGCGCGGTGACAAGTCTGTGCATAAATGTGGGCTGAGATCTACGTTTGTATTCACTGTAAGATACTGGCCATTTTGTTGATTGATCGGCAGCACGAGAAAGAACCACATCTTTGTTTTTGTTATTGCCAACCCCCATCCCAACCACCCACACACACACACACACTGCTACATTTACACACAACCTTGCACCGCGTGCTCACGCATGACCCGCACTGCACGGCTATCTGGTAGCAGTCATTCGGTGCTTTCAGAGCAAACTAAATGTTTAGATGAAATTGCTGCAGCGGCTTTAAGAGATTCCCATCTTATTTCAGTTTGGCTTGCAGGATATTGCCCCACAGCCAAACCTGCACGGGACATTTATCTGACGGCTGTCCCCTTTAGAAGGTCAAGCTGCCGTGGAAATACACCTTCTCAGGAAGATAAATGAGGCTTTTTTTTTCTGCTCGGCGTTGCGGCATCAAAACACAATAAACCCGGTGTATTCCAGTTTAATCAATCATGGCAGAATCTGTGGCAAGTGTCGAGCTATGGTCGATGCACTGCACTTACCAGTGGGGGGGGGGGCAATAAGTGTACTGTCTACTGCTTTTTATTATTGGGTCTCATCTCTTGCGTTTGACCTGTGGTAATTATCTGTGAGCATATTTTTTTGTAAATTTTCGGACGTGAAGAAAAGGTAAAGCAGGCTGGGCTGGATTCCCATTCTGTCGTCCGCTGCATGCTACTGCCGATGCAGCGAATCCATAAATTACTTTCTCAGGGCAGTAGCGGTGTCACACTTGCAAGTTGCCACCCGTCATACGTGCCAAGATCTATGGCCAGGACTCAGGTTTTGGGGCGGGAGGGGGTTGGGGGGGGTGGTGCAGGGCGGCATGGGAGGCGAGCGGTGACAGAGGCACCAGGCGGTCTGATTGGCTCGCCATCTGTCTCTGGGACCGAACAGATGTCTGCGGAGAAAGACCAGTCTCTATTTGCCTCCAAGTTCACTTTCCTCTCCCTTTGTGTGCATGTCTGTGGCTTTGACTGCGTACATGTAAGTGTGAGTGTGTGTGTGTGTGTGTGTGTGTGCGCTTTCACGCTCTGGTTGACACAGGTCCCAGTGGGGCTGATTGTCTTCCATATGGAGTGAGTTAACAGGGAACAGGTCCTTGTCATAATGAAGAGCTGTCTTGTTAGCAGCACTTACAAGAAAACCAGGGAGGTGAATCCAAATGCACATGTGCCATTATGAATTATGTAAAGTCTATTGATGATATTTGGCCGGCACTTTTTAAAAAAAAATCCCTTTCCACTTCACCCTCTCTCACCGGGGGCTCTACTGTCCATCAGGATTGGCTTAGAGCCACCAACAATTGCTTGTTAACATTTTTGAGCCACACAGAGGCAAACGTCTCTGACAAAACGAGACACGTTAAGCATGCGCACACCCCTGTGAGGTGAGCATTTTTACAAAACTGTAAAAATATTGCACTGATTCTAACCTGACAGATATTGTGAGAATCGTGGGGGAAAAAACCCCAGAACAAAGTAAAGAATCCAGACTGCAAAAGAGGAAGGACCAGACCACACCGATGAGCTCACAGCATCGCAGGTGTAAAACTGTGTGTGTTCATCTGGGTCAAAACTGTTGCTGCGCCTCTTTACAACAGGGGCTGAGATAGCGTGACCTATTTTTAATAGGTCGGGGGTTTTGTATCTAGTTGTTCTGCTTGTGCGAGAGAGATTTCCTACTGGCTCGTACAGGAAATGGTGGTGGGGGGCGGGGTGTATGTCCTGCACCAGAGTAAAATCAGGATGAGGGAGGGTGAAACACATGCAGTTCGCAACAGAAAGCAACATTTGCAACTTAATTTGAGGCTAAACATTGAGAAACACTTGCGCTGACAGCACCGCTCATGACTATTAGACTATGTGTGAATTTCACAGTGAAATTGTTTGTATCGCTGATATGACCAAGATCATATCAGCGTCGTGTGTCCGCATCCGTGCCAAGGATGGTGCATCTCCTCCTTGTGTCTCACTTTCACAGAAGCGTGGCCTTGGTTGTCCTAGCAACAGCTGCCTTACTGCAACCTGTTTTCAAAAGGTGTATTTTTCTCCCGTTAAAGCCCAGCACAAAGCTGATAAATGAATTCAGATCAAATTACCTCAAAGATACCCTTAATACTGTAGCCTTATACAGCACTGTTGTTTTTTAATGAGTAGTTTAAAGGAAGAGATGATTGATACATCAGTTTGAAGGCCACTTTTCTATAAAACAAAAGCTCCGGCTTATTGTGGGGATGTTGCTGCAGGAGTAAGGCATGAGAACAGATTTGTGCGTGACTCTATCTGTGAGGAGACACAGACAGTGTTTTTTTAAAAATGGTTTTAAATATGGAAGCTGTCCAACTTTGAAACATGATAGCGGAGCCGCGGTTGCGTTTGGAAAAGCAGGAAGCACATTACCGCGGTGCACGTTCTGCAGCTGATTCGCCAGGGAGCAATAATGGAAGGAAGATGATGAAACAGCAGGTCACAGCAAAGAGAGAGAGAGGAGGAGGGTTTCCTGCAGCTTCTCTCGTCTACCTCTAGAGGGAGATGAAGACTGTCAAATCGGATCTGAAGAAAGCGTTATACCCTTCACAGGGAAAGGGTCAATTATTTTTACCCGAGCTTTTGACGACGCTCTGAGAATTTTGCGAGGGCTTGTGGATCCCTGGAGGCTGCGGCGGTAGTGTGGCATTTATCTGGGCGGCATGAGCGCGGCGGCCTCACGAGAAGGTGAAACCCCTGCAGCGATGAGCAGGAAGGTCGACGGCGGATGCGTCTTCTCAGCGTGCCGCCGCAAATGGCATCTCCCCGCGAGTCGCTTCACACCTGTGAACACGAAGGGGCAGAGGCGGGTCCTGCTCGCAGCCGGCGCGCCACGTTGTTTCGGTCCCAGCTGATGTGACCGACATGAGAGCTGCCTGGTTTTCAGCGCTACATGACCTCAGCCACAGTAACCCCCCCGAAATGCATTATATATTACCCAGCAGACACACACACACACTGGGCGGCACCCTCTGTAATCGCATCACATCTATGAGCATACGCACCGGCAGAACCAGAAACCTTCCCTCTGTCCAGGTGGAACAGCATGTGAACTGATGATGAGGGGTGGGCAAACTCATACGGAACCCTGTTTCCCAGCACCTTCTGCTCTGTATGGTTTCAGCTCCTCAAAACAGCAGTTCAGTATCCACATTGCATCTGCTACGCTTCAGCTTAAGATAAGAGACTTCTGTGACATGTGATAGGGGTGTTTTACCAGTTGGTACCGTTTGCCATCAATCCCATTCTATTGTCAGCTTTGAATTGTTTTGCCTTCTCTATCACATCCTGAAAGAGAAGAGCAGCTTCACTCCAAGGAATCCTATTAGCGCCTTCGTGCCGCGGTAACGACCGTGCGTCGGTAGCCAACAAGAATTCAATTACAGATCCAAGGCAACAAAGAGATGAGCGTGATAATGAAAAAAGAAGTTTTTCGCCATTAATATTCCAGCGAGTGCAGAGAATCCAAATCTGGTCAATATGGAGACAGAAGATGGAGCTCAGAGTTTTTGTACTGTATCCTGTTACTGTGTCTGGCCTGCAAGCGCCTTTAAATTAACGCACAGGATCAACTCGAGGCAAATGAAATTTCTGAGCGATTTTTGAGCCACATGCTGATAACGTTCAAACCCTCAAACACTTTGTCGGCTCTTCACTTTAGTCGCTCTTCACTTTGTCGCGTGCTTTGTGTGACGACTGGCAGCAGAGGGCAGTGTGTGCATGTGGGTGGGCCGCATGCAGTGATGCATAACAGGACCGGTCCATGCAGCGTGCAGCGCGTGTCGGAAATGTAGAAATAGGTCAGATTACTGTGGGTGCTTGTGCCTGCGTACGAATTCCGCGCTCTGCTGTGGGGAAGCGCTGTGTGAGTGCTGACACGTGACGGTCGAGGACCAACAAAGACTGCGTTGCCGCCGACGCTGTGAAGACACCGAAAATGAGAATTTAGCCACAGTCAACCCTGTCTCTCTCTCTCTTTCTCTCTCTCTCTCTCTGCGGGGCTCGGCGTGCTGTCTGCAGAGAATGCCGGTTGCCCTGGACAACCGTTGCTGGGAGACCATTCTGGAGTGACTTCATAGCATCGCGCACGCCTGTGCCGAATAAAAACCAATTCGCTTGTCTCTCGCACGCAAACGTGCATTTGAATGGGGTGAGAGTATTTCATAAGCATTGATAGCGCTATGTCACTGCTCTGAGATCTGTTCCCGCGGAAGAAATGTGAACGCAGTCAGTCCGAGGCCGATGTTTTCCTCGAGTCTGGCTCAAACTCGTCATTTTTAATCAGCGGGACCACAGAGGCTGTTTCTTTGGCACATGAAAGATATGGAAATGAGATTGATTAAATAGTCTCTCGCTCTCTCTCTCTCTCTGGATCTCTTCTGTCCTTCCACGACAAAACCCCGTTCACATTAGCCTCTCCCATCCATCGTCCTCCCTCCCTAATTCTCTGTCTCTCTGTGGCGGTGAGATAAGATGCCCCCCCCCCCCGAGCGGCGGCGAGGTGTTAGAGGAAGAGGGGTTTCCTCCATCCCGTTAACTACCTCCAGGACCGCAGGCCAATGAGGGCAGCCGCACGTAGCAAATGTATATGCATGTTGGTAAAGGACATTTTCCATGTGTATGTGTGTGTGTGCACGCGCAGCATGTTTCCTGGGATTGCCGTTTAATGAACTTTAGATTGGATGTCAGACAAATCCCCTCTGGCAACAATCAGCCCCGCTCTCTCAAACCCTTGGCTCCGGGGCGAAAGTGGTTTCGCGCTTTCCAATATATCATCGTAAATCTCAGCCTCGGCCACGAGTCAAGCACCGAAAACAGCGGTAAACCGACCGCGCCAAAACCTTGTCGAAAGCGCCGGGAGCACGGCGCAGGCCTCTCTCAGGCTTCAGAAGAGTTTACTGCTGCACTGCTCGAGTAATTCCTGGATTAACCCATCCGCTCCCCTGCAGCTTACCTCAAATCTCCACCAGGAATGAGGATTTTAAATATTTAATGATGATAATGTGGTTAATTGATTTGAACGGTAATTAACGCTCTTCTGGGCTTACTGTCCCGCAGACGCACACCACAAAGATTTGTCGATATTCGTCCGTTGGGTTGATCTTTTCGCCTCTGGAAATGTCTTGACTCTGGATGCTGAAGTTGACGCCGGGCAGATCCTCAACCAAAGCCGCCACGCTGCCAAGCATAACCAACCGCACGTTGTTTCTTCGTTCCAGGACAATGAAACGGCCGAAATTTGCACCCACGCATGTAAAACCTGCAGTAGCAGGTCCCGGTCTGTCTGTTTTTTTTTTTCCATCAGACCACCCATGCTATCGACAGTTGCTGTTAGCAGCATCTCGTCTCTCTCACTCCCCCGTGAGTCGATGCTGCGTGTCGGCCCGTGTCGAGGAGAAGTCCCAGTCCGGCGCGTGAGAGTCGGCAGCGGCTCGCCCTCTTGTAGCATTGATTTAGCCGTAACGCTGTGACAGGGTCACCCGCTGACTTATGGGTCCCTCTATTCCCAGTCCCCGGGAACACACAGTAAATAACGATGACTTCTCTCTGTTTTTTTTCTGTTTGTTTTTTCTTCCGCTCTTTCTGTCTTCGGTAGCCAAGTCACGGTCACCTGTGTTTTGATACCGTCTTGATTTGAACAGCAGGCGGCGGACGTTCCCCCGGATGGAATTCCACCGTTTCATTTCCGAAGCTAACTGAAGAAAACAACCTTAAAATAAAAAAAAGAAGAAGAAGAAATAACTGCGTCTTGCTCGATGAAAAGGAGAGAACTGGAACAGGCATGACGGCAGATGGGACGACAGATGAAATGACAAAAAGACATCAGGTTGAAGCGCGGAGTTGGAGGAGCGCTCAAAGAAAGCAGAGGACGTCTAATGCTCCCTCTCTGTCTGTGATGTGCTCTAATTGATAATCATTGCAATTAATTCTTTTGTTTCCCCGTGACGTCCCGGTCTGTTTAGCAGCAGCTAATTAGCTCCGCCCATTGGACGGCTGCTTTTTGCAACTTAATTGTAGCCCACAAACAGCCAGACAAAAAAAAAGAAAGAAAGAAAAATTACACGCCATTTTCCTGTTTGTCCAGGATGTGGCTCTACTGTATCCACTGAGCATGAACATGGTTTTGTATCGTTTCGCCTGGCGACATGAGCCAGAGAAGACTGTCGCAAGAACTGAATACTGCAGACAAATTAAAACAAACAAACAAACAGACGCAAATAAAAACCCGGAGGAGCAATATATCAGCGCCTTGGCCGACACGTGTCAGCTCCCATCTGCGTGATGTAAAAAACCCGAACGGGGATTGATTCATCTCGGTGGTCCAGCTGGAGCGAGGAGGAGGTGAGGCCAATTGGGGGGCGGGGGGGGAGTGGGCGGAGCTGGGTTTCAGGGCTAACCCGTTGTATATTGCAGTGTGCTGTGCAGCATTGTCCTGCGATTGTTACGGTTATCACCCCGTATATCATGTCCTCCCGCCCTCTCCTTTATGTAAAGCTATGTGCATGGTTTCGAAAAGGGGCCTGGAAGGGTTGGGGGCCGGGACGCGGGACGTGCACGTGTGCACGGGACTTCGCCAACAGGTTAACGTTGACCGGTCGGCAGCAGCGTGCGAACGGTGACGGCCCTGCACGATGCGCGGACGTCTGGCCTCGCGACAAAAGAGGAGCACCTGTTTCAGAACCGAACAACAATACCTCCACCGGCAGAAATGCGACTCTGCCCAAAACACGCCAGCGGCCGAAGCGGCGGTGTGCATACGGCCGACGTCAGGGAAGGGAAGAGAAAATGAAGCCTTTGGTGGGAAAAAAAAAAAGAAAAAATCTGGGCGTTGCGAGGAGGTAAAGGTGCTCGAGGTTACGTTCTAAGATTACATTGAGGAGATTTGGTCCACCGCTGCTGAGGTCAGAGGTCAGCCGAATAATGAGATTTGCGCTATTGCCACTGCCCCCCTACGGAGACCTCTGCGGCACTTATCCAATTTTTACATCATCAATAAGTGTGTGTGAGAGAAAATTAGGGGCGGGGGTGGGATCCTCTGTTTCTGTGGCTATGCGTGTTTATTCACCTGCGTCTGTTTTGTGCGCGCGTGCGCGTGTGTTTCGATCATCCGGTCCGGCGGCAGCATTCCGGGTGAAGGGGGAAATTGTCTGATGTGAAGTGGACCGTGGCGTGTTCTCCTGTGGGAAATCTGCTGCTTAAATATGCTCCGTAAATGAAACACCGGGCTGCGAGGCCCGTTCACGGAGCGTCATTAATTAGACGTTAATTAGCTTGGCGGTAGTGAATATCGTATCGTGCGCCACCTCCCACGGGCCCTCCGGGCGGTTCAAAACGAAGACGTGAGGTCTTCGCGTTCAACGCTCCTCTGCTCCACGTGAGCGCGAACACGCATGCGTAAGGCCGCCGCGGGTCGGGAGCCATTGACTGTCCACGCGTCGCGGCCCGTCTGCAGTCAGTGCTCTCATTGGACGGCAGGTTCCAGTCCACCGGTCTGCAGTCATCACGGCGCTTTTTGGGCCATCGGCACGGATCAGACAGCGGGCCCCTGCCCGTGAATCTGCGGGGGATTCGAATGTGTGTTAACACAGACGCACACACACACACACTTTAATACCGAACCACTTTACTGTATGTTTCTAGTGGAAAAGAAAAAAAGAGGTTTCGAGGATACGTAGGTAGTAGGTTATTTGTGAAGCCACATTTAGGAGGCACTATTGATGGCATGCATCATGAACGTGTGCGTGTGTGTGTGTGTGTCAGAGTGTGTGTGGTCATATACATACATGCATATACAGTGGGCTAATGAGGGCTGCTCATCAGTTGTGGTTAATTTGGTTCATTTGAATTTCTTTGTCTTATCTGGGTCAAAACAGAAGCCAGGCTAAAAATAAATGAGGGACAGAGTAAGACGGAGAGAGAGGGAGCGAGGGAAAGAGAGAGAGAGCAGTGTCACTTGGTGTCATGCGGTCCAGGCAGCGAAGCTCGTCGTCAAAAGGCGCAAACCACGGGCGTCTCCTCACTGCACCCGACCGCGGCATCTGAGAACGGCAACCGGAGCGGGGATGCACTGATTTAATTCACTTATTTATTTATTTATTTTCCCTTTTTTAAAATGGGCTGTGCTCCCGCTGTAACTGGCCTTGTTGCCACGGCAACGGTGAGATACTTCACGGAGCAGGGGTGACAATCTTGCCCGTGTTCGTCGTCCATTTACAAGGAAGAACATTAACGCGCGTGCGCGCAGAGCTGGCGGCGCTCGGGACATCACCCTCCGGGTTCGCATGTCACGGCAGCCGTGTGACGCGGAAAGCAAACCAGAAACCTCCGGCGAGCAGTGCGGACGGGTGACCTGTCGCATGTTGTGGGAAGGGGGGGGGGTTTGCGTTCGAGGGTGTGTTTGTGTATTTGAGGGTGACTCATGCCTTGTCTATTAAGAGAACAGAGGGTGATCAGGTTGCTAGGCGATTAAGAGCCACTATTGTCTGGAGGGACAATAGTGGCCCCGAGAGTGCCCTCTCCTCCCTCTGTCTCTTTCGCTTTCTTTCTTGGTCGCTTTCACGGACACACACACACACACACACACACACACACACACACTATAAATGTACATCTTGCCTGACCCCCCAGCTTGGGGTTTGGGCGGGAACAAGGGGTTGACGGTGAGCACAGGGATGGGGAAAAAAAGAACCATTACGGGAAGATGACAGGATGAGAGGGGACAGAGGGAGAGAGGAGGAGGAGAGAGAGAGAGAAAGAGAGAGAGGGGGCGAGCAGGCGAGCCGCACCAAGAGAAAAAAAGACCTGCAATCATTTGCCACATTGAAGGGAACAAATGTAGCTGGAGGCAGTGAGGGAGAGTGAGAAAGAGGAGGACAGGCAGAGAGAGAGAGAGAGAGAGGGAGAGCGAGCGAGAGAGAGACCTTCCATGGACATTGCACATTAAAACCACAGTGCTTTGTAGAGGAAGATCACGCCGAAATTAACAGGTTGGTGAAAAGAGGAGACGCACTGGAAGTTTGGCACTGCCCTCCTGCTTCCCACTGAGTGTGTGTGTGTGTCTGTGTCACAGACACAGACACACACACACAGACACACACAGGCTCCCTGTGTGTGCCCGTCAGTTCGGCGGGCTCTCTGGGTGGGTAGGGAGCTGCGTTGTGGAGGAGATGTTCGCTCCGAGGATGAGACAGCGTTTCTAACGGGATCTATCCGTGGACCGGGTTAGCACACTGAGCGCGGAGGGGACCCAAGCCCACCGGAACCAACCCAATCAGACCATGGAGGGACTGCTGTCTCCGATGAGGACGCGGGTAGGTTACCATGGGGACAGCACAGCACCCCGACTCCTGTTTCCCTTCACAGAGAGACCTGCGCGTCTCGCGAGCGGCCGGGCTGCCTGAAATGTCACCACGGTGATTGCGAGAACTCGCAGCTGAGAAGTTTCCCTGCTGCCGGCGTTGCTAGGGGCGATAGGCAGAGGGCTTGCGAGAGAGCGGGTGAAGTGGGGGGTGGGGGTGGGGGGTGTCTCGGATAGTGCAGAAAATCGTTGAAGCCGCGCAGAAAACTAAAATAGACTCGTGTGCGTGCGCAGATTAACAAGGGCCGGCTGTGAAAGAATGACTCAGTGTTTTCGGAGCGGTGCCGATCTCCCCCCAGTACAAACCGCTGGGCCTTTTGATTCAGGGGGGTGGAGCGGAGAGAGAGGCGCGAGGGAGAAACTGGCCGCACTCTGTGCCGTGGATCGGGGGGGGGGACATCTGAAAGTGGCAATTCACCATTGTTCTTGTGGAACACGACCTTCTGTGTTGCGTGCCCCTCGGCGGCTTTTAGCGCCGGCGTGATCGACGCGAATGTGTGTGTGTGTGTGTATGTGTGTGTGTGATTGTGTGTGTGTTGTATCCCTGCGATCGCGCGTGGCCTCCGGCACAGCTGTGGGGACAGTAGTAGAGCGTGAGGAGTGTACGCCCCACCCACCCACCCACCCACCATGATGTGATACAGGGCTTCATGTTGGGGATATATTACATTGACAGTCAGTGTGCGAAATGTGTGTGTGTGTGTGGGAGAGGGGGGGTCAGTTGCATACAGCCAGCCCTCGTAATATAGCAGCTATAATGGTGCTATTAATATTTATAAAGGCGTGATTGCATTTTTGGAAGGGGGGGGACTTAGCTGCTGCTACTTACAGCTAGCACAGACTTCACTGTAATATTGGCTCAGCTGACATCATCTCAGCAGCGAAATAAGATTCTTTCGCCGAGTCCCTTGGCCCCTTCTCCTTCAGATTCCTTCATTCCCTCCCCTCTGCTCCACCCCCCCACCCCCGTCACGCGGCCGCCGGTGCGGACATCACCCAATGAATAAATCCGCGACGCACGCATGTGAAAAACCTGCACGTGTTATTCACATCGCCACAGCTGCACGCACCAACTCCCGCACGTCAACGCGCCTCTTCCCTCGTGCACAATGTGCCACGCTTGCTCCTAAGCGGGGAGCGTGCCTCCCCTCCCCGTTTGTCCGCCCACCTGTCAGTCTGTCTGCCCGCCCCTCCCCGTGCGGCTGCTGCCAGCGCAGACCGGCCAGTGGTCCGATCCGAAAAACGAGCGTTGGCAGGCTGTTCGTGAGACAGATTTTGGCTTCCAGAGACGCGGCGTGGAACCGAGCCTGCTCTACCTGCGCTGTCCGATTTGCCCCAGAGCCGTGGGAACGGTTTTCAGCCGCCGAACGGCTTTATCTTCGTCGGCCACATTGAGCCTCACGTGCCCCCGCGGCCGATCTGCGTGTCTTCGGCGTCGGCATCAAAGCGGCCTGAGTAGGTTGACGTGAATGAAACGCAGCGCGGTGAGCCCAGCGCGAGTTCTCCGCTGCAGAATCTTGGTTTGGCGTGCTATTTCTCGCCCGCCTGGAGATAAAAGGAGCGACGGCAAGCTTTGATTAGGGATTTCTGTTTTTCCGCGTCCGATCTTTCTGTTCACTCGAAAACAAACCCCTGATAGAGGACATACAGCCCTACAGAGCAGCGCGTTAAGATTTTTGGTTCATATAAAAACCAACATCCAATCCAATGCCTTTGAAACGTCAAAAGGCCAAAAAAGGAGATTTACAAAGAAAATCAATTTCTTTGTGTCTTTGTAAGGCAGTATGCCTCGAGGTCCTGCTCCAGGGAGACACAGGAGGTCACCTCCACCCAAGATAACGGGCATGGAGAAGCCAACCCCCCCCAATCCTGCACTCACTTCAGTGGCAGAGCTGCACTGTGAAGACTGCGCTCTGCACTGCCTTTGCGTCGTCGCGTCCGCACCCGCGATGGGAAAAGCAGGTCGACGCGAGCACGTGGTGCGCGCAGAACGTAGCGAGCAGGGCAGTCCTGTCGAGCAGGGCGCTGGCCGATTCGTTGTCTTGGGTCGGGATGGGAGGGAAAAGGCAGATCCGGCAGGACGTGTACAAGCAGGCGGACGTGCCCCCGCGTCCCAAAGAGAACGATGAAGTTCCCAGTTGATGTGCCAGGTTGCGTGGAGTGTGTGCATGTAGGTCAGTAGCACAAGGACAGCAACGCACAGCTTGTACGCACATCAGTCAGTGTGTGTATGGCTCTTTGTGTGTGTGTGTGTGTGTGTGTGAGGTATGAGCTCTCCAGTAAACTCCTCGTGTGTGCTGGCGGATCGATAGGGAGTAGTTATCAAGAGATTAACCCCGTCAACGCTCCATCAGTCCAATCAGAGAGACTCTTCCTCTCTCAAGCCTGCCGTTCATCCCATGGCTCGCCTTCTCTTTCGCCGCGGTTGGTGCCGCCTGCCTCGGCCTGGCCCTCGTTCCTCTTCAGGTTGTGTGTGTGTGTGTGTGTGTGTGTGTGTGTATGTCCAGCTGTCCATGACAGATGGAGCCATTACAGAAATGGCCAAGGGCTTAGACATACACCACAAGCACATATTTATTATAATAAGGAATGGCCAGTTTAAACAACACACGCACAGACGACGCGCATGCGCACACACACACACTTCTCACCCACGTTCTCCTCCGTCTCTGTTACGTTCGCTCCGATGCATCGCACTGATACATAAAACCCATCACCGACACCCCAACTCGGCACCCACCTGACTCATCCTTCTCCCTCCCTCCCTCCCTCCACTAGCCTTGGGTACCGCATGTCTCATTCGCCGTCCGCCCCTTGGCTTGTTCTTCCCCCCCGCCACCCCATCCATCCACCTGGTTCATTAGCGGGCAGACGGCTGTCAGGACGGTTAAGGTCAGGGTGGCACGGAGGAGAGGAGGAAACAGCCGAAGGGAAGTGACCGGACCCACATCCCTGAAGCCGGCCGCCTCGCTGCCCGGGTGAAAATAATTAGGAGAGAAAAGCAGGGCTGGTGGAGTTTGGATTCACTGCACAAGGTGGAACTGCCACTGGTAACACAGCCCCCCCCCCACCACCACCACCACCCCCAGACACACACACATTGAAGGCACAGCAGGCTGGCTGGCAGCATTTAAAGGCCAAAGTAAGCAGCGCGGGGGGTGTCTCGTGACTGGACCCACTGGGGGCACATGCTAACAAACACATAAGCACACACACACATACGCACACTGATTGGATGTAGAGCCCCATCTCCCAGCTGTCATCTTAGCCTAATAAGTGCACCGTCAAGGTTACGGTCTGTTTTCGTGAGAGTGCGACAAAAGATTGTGTTGTCGTCTCATCTGCCGCGACTTCACTGCAAATTTTTTGAAGGTTAGCGTATTGTTTCATCTATTATGTAGATTTGCACTTGATCTATTATACATTCATTCATGATTATAAGCTAATTCTACTCAAAAAAGCTGTTTATTAGCTTTATTAGTGTCTGATCTCTTGGCACAGACAGACAAAGAGGTGAGCGGCTGCTCGTCAGATGACATCAGTGGGATGCCGTGTAGAGAGAGAATCTCCCACAGTTCCCCGTTTGAAGCTTTTCCACTCTGCCGCACACATCCCCTCGCCGCGTTTGAAGATGCACCACTGCGGACGGCCGCCGAGCACGACAGCGCGTGTCTTTTTCAGTGTGTGTGTGTGTGTGTGTGTGTGCGTGAGCGTGCCCTGCGTCGAGCATGTCAAAAGCGCTCTTGGCCCATGCGACGAGATCAATCGTGGCGCAATTGAGCAACCGGAGAGGCAGGCCCTGTGACGCGCTTAATGTTAGGCGTTGTCATGGAAACAGCGGGTGAAGATTTTCCACTTCATTGACTGCCATCAATCTACAGGCTTTTTTTTTTTTTTTTTTGGAAAATTATTTCCAAGAGAGGCAATTGAAAGATGGGAGGGGGCAAAATTAGTCAAATGGAGTCCACAACACTCCAAAGTCAGACAGAAGACACGGGGAGGTGCCAAAGAACCCGAATGAAAAATTCACTTTACCACCACGCTTCAATTAACACACACGTTTGTGTGTCACTGCTCAAACCACGCACCTTAAAGAGCCCCCAGCAGGTCGCGTTATGTATATTCACTCTATCTGTGTAATTGCAGAGAATAGTATAGTCCCAAGAGACCCCCCCACACACACTGCTTTTAGCCTTCAGAGAATCAGAGTGGCAATTATGCACTCCTGTACTCGAATCCATTCATTGCGAGCTTGCACGCACGCACACACACACACACGTCGAGACACATTCGCAGATGCCTTCTCTGAACGAGCAGAGGATTAGCAGTGGCGTCCCTCTTACGAAGTGTGACCTTGCATCGCGGCAGCACGGCCGATTTTCCGAACACGCAGATGCGCATGCATACACGCCTTTGTCCTCCAATCTATTATTCTCATTTCTTGCTGTCTTACCTTTGCCACTTTCACCTCAGCCCCGCTAGGGACATGCTGTTTCCAGCCCATTGCGTCCTGCACCTCCATCCCCGTACACACCCCCCCCCGGCTCTTGAACTGTGACCTCTTTACATGAGCAGGGAGGAGGCAGGCAGCAGTCATGGCGCCGTCCTGAGGGCAGAAAGACAGGGGTGTGTTGTCGTTGTAGAGGATAGAGGGAAGAAGAAGAGTGCTCCTGTAACTGGGCGAATGGCAGGTTAGTTGGTTTCAGAGAATCATATTTTTCTGTCAATGTCGAGCCAATCGCATTGGACGCCGCCACGCACCACTGTCTCTCAGTCATTTCACTTCTCCTGCGGCAAAGATCTCGCACAGATTTTCACATTTGCCCTTTTTATGCCTCGCCGCTTGACGCCGCCAGGAGACAAAGGTGCTTTTTTTCCCGCCCCTTGCATGCAGATGCACACAAAAACGTGCACAGCCGCAGACATCTGCACGTACCTGCGCGGCCCGCACGCCGCCGCCACCAGACAGCCTCATTGACGTTGGCTCGTCGGCTGAGAGATGGGATGGGGTGGTATTAGAGATGGTGATGGCGAAGGTGCCAGGAAGGAGGAGGAATAAATCTTGGGGGGGTTCTTTGGAGTTGCTCTTGATTTTCAGCTCTTGATTCTCTGAAGCAGCGGTCCATGACACCGCTGGCAGTTTACCAATCTCCTCCAGCTTTAGTGACCTTACTGCCGCTTCTCCTGGGGGCGGTGCTGCAGTGAGCAACACGCTTTTGAGAAACATATCGGTCTAAAGAGGCCGGCGTCGGGGGGTGGGGGTGGTGGTGGGTTCCTGTATATGCCTGCACATACTTGCTGGTAATTTCCCTAAACATATTTCAGCCGGTGTATGTAGTACTGTATGTAGACTACATACCCCTGACCCCTGACCCCTCTTTTTTTTTTTTATCCTCCCATCACCAATCCGGTTCTTGACTTTGGAACCCCGTGCCGTGGCTGCCAGGTATCCTATTATTGCTCCTCTCCCATGTGTAGACAGCTGCCATTACGCTGAATTAACCCCAAATATGAAATCGAGGTTGCCAGATTGACGCTCGCCCGTCCTCCGAGGGGTCCTTACATCATCCCAAGTGTCTCGCCGACCCTCTGTGCTCTCATTACTGCTTGTTAGAACGATTAAGTGTGACACGTGTCAGATTTATAACTCACCCCTGAGCGCGCAGGCCCCGAACAGATGCGAGCATCTGCCGTTGCAGTTACGGCCATTAATACACGTCCAGCGGTGTTTGTTTGTGGATGTGTCTGGTTTTCCGGCCGCAGCTGCCTTTTTTTTGTTGCGCGCTCTGTACGTGGAGCTCTGCCCATTTGTCTGACATACCCGATTATAAATATGCATGTGTGCTCGCAGGACACGGGCAGCCAACGCCGGGGGCTGTTTTCATTTGGGAAATACTGATTTGGTTTTTGTCACGTGTTGGGACCTCAGAAATGTGAATGATGGTTCTTTTCCTGACATGAGAACAACTCGAACATCCCTGAACGTTTCAACCGTTTTCAACGCTGGACTCTTAAGCTGGCGACACCACAAGCTCGAACAAAGTCAAACAAAGTCTTCACTTGAAGCGCCTCTTGATTCATAAATTATAAAGCAGGCAATCAAGCCGGGGCCGGTCCCTTTCATTCAATACACAGTGGTCCCAGGTGGAATGCTGTCCCGCAACTCCTGAAGTGGGTGCAGTTGGATGTAGGTGATCATTACCTGCGCTCGTCCTGAACGTGAGACACTTCCAAATAATAGTGCTGTGCAATTACCCGCCTGGTAAAATCGCAGCGTGATTTCTGGTCACACGAAAGTTTGTTATGTTTTTTTTCCCACCAAACCGAATTCTGTCGTTACAGGCATGTTGCAGCTTGACCGCTGACTGTCCCTCTCCGTCAGCCATGCGTGTCCTCCTTACGTGTTCTCCAAATGTGTGCCGGTCTTTTCACTCTGTCCTCCTCATTGACGGAGCTTTCTACCGGTGAGATGTATTGCGCTCTCCGACCACCAGAGCGCGCTGTATGACGCGTTTCCCCGGCGTCAGCCCCGAGGCCCCCCCCAAACCGTGAACCTCCGCCGCCCGCCTCGGTTTGTCGGGTTGAGGAGGAGCGGGCCGGGCCCTGCTGCGGGGGTTCCTGTCTGCGCTTCTTCCTGCCACTCCTTCGGTCAGCTCGCAGGTCGGACACCTTCAGCTCTCAAGGAGTCCAGGTCCACTGCCCCGCTGCCCTGCTACTGCGGCCACAAGTGCTGGCCGTTTGGCCCCCGATAAACGGCGAGCTTTGGTGGATAAGCGCACGGCTCCCTCTCATCCGTCATCGCCACTTTCTCCAAAATGCGAGGGCTGGCGGGCGGGTGTGTGTGTGTGTGTGGGGGGGCAGGTGGGGAAGGTGGAGTGTGTGCGCGTTGCGACCGGGGAAGCGCTACGTGTATAATTAATGACCTCATCCCGCTCCTCCTGCTGTCCTAGGAGGAGACAATGAGCGGGCAAAAGACAAAAAGCGTGGGGAGGGGGAGAGCCAGTGAGACGAGCAGCGGGAGAGAAAATGGGAAGAGGGATGGAGGGGAGGACGGGGAGGGACAAAGAGACCGAAGGAAGGAAGCATATGTTAAAGGCTGCACTCGATTAATAATTATGAGTTCTGTCAGTGACCGAGTGGCCATCCCGTTGCCCCTGCTGTCTACTGGAGGGGCAATTACGTGGGATTTACCCCCCTCCTCCTCCCCTACCCCCAGACTGTCATTTTTCATGTCCCCAAATCGTCTGCACTCCTTTCTTTTCCCTTTTTTTTTTGGCTTCCTCTCCATCTCGTGGCTTCAGCCGCTCCTCCGTTCCCATGGCGATGACGGGAGCTGAATGTAAATAAGCGGGGAATAAGCGGGACAGGACAGAAACCCGGGACTGATCAAGTCCTGCCCGTCTCAGCGGGGGGTGCTCTGGTCCGGGTTGTCTAACAGGCTCCCCCATTGGAGGCTGTGGCCCCGGGGGGGGGGGTCTGGCTCCACTCTGTCCGCCCACTCCCTCTCAGGATCCTTATTTGATCCCATATTTGTCCTTGCAGAGAGTCAGACTAACCTTCACCCCAAACAGAGGAAGGACCCCCCCGAGAAGAGAGAAATGAGAGAGAGAGAAATAAGAGAGAAAAGAAAAAATAATCCCACACACTGCACTGATTTACCCTCACCATGATGAGAGGGGCGCCCCGGAGTAATGTCAGGAGGGGGAGATGATCTCCTCAAATTACGTCTCTCTCTCTCCCCGACCCCTCAGGGCTCTCCTCCTCCTCCTCCTCCTCCTCCTCCTCAACAAAGACGTGAGCGGTTTGGCCAGCGTTCGCCGTAAGGTTTGCGCAGCGGTGGAGGAGCACCTGTCGTAGGTGAGGGGCCCATCTGCGCAGCAACGAGCGGCTCGGGAGGCGGAGCCGGCACAGTCTGGCTCTGGTTTCTGCCCCGGGAGAGAGCGAGCATGCAGGCGTGCTGTGGATTATAGAGCGAGTGGGTCACGATGGCTCGTTAGACGAACGATGTGACGGAAGCACGAGCGTGCGAGGGTTTGTTTTTTTTTTTTTCTTTTGGTGTTGGTGCGCACAGGTGCATCCCCTTTGTACTTTTTGCATTTGTTTGTTTGGTGATGATTCACCGTCTGCAAAGAAGGAGAGGCGCGCGGTTCCGAGGGGGGGAGGCTTACGAGGGGTTATGAGCACAGCTGCGTCCCGCATGTGGACAAATGAGTCTGAGGCAAAGGTCCGGGGAATGGAAACTGTTTGGCCGGGGTGCGAGGAATACCGGAAAACCTACATTAGTTTATGGGTTTTCAGTGCCGAAAAATGATTAACGGGTTATTCAGTTGTCAAGCATAAGTGCTCGTTTTGTCGGCCAGACTGCACATGCAACCTGAGAGGTCACCCAGTCCTCGTTGGCGAGCGTGTGAACTGTTTTCTGGCATTTTACAGAATTGAACGACCTATCGGTTATTGGGAAAAATGATTGCCAGGTGAGTCAGGCAGGAAAGGGAATTCTTGGTTTCAGCCACATGTCCCGAATACGCCAACACACAAAAGTGTTCACATGTAAGTCGTTAGTATGAACGAAGGTCGGCGATCCGTAGCACACACACACACACGCACGCACATTAAATGTGTGTACCCGTGTTTCCCATCCTTCCCCAGTATCCTGGTGCCCCCCCCCCCAGGGAGCACGATCATGTGCATCCCATTTCCCCTCATGATCTGGCCTGTAAAGATTAAATATGCAGCCGCATCATCAAACATTTAACGCTCACATTGCCGCGAATCGTGTTCCTGATCGGACGTGGGCTCACGTGTGCGTCTTGATCCTAAGTGGACGTGAGTGTGCTGCTTTGCGCGCTAGAGTAATTCATTAAAACAAAAAAAAAATCAGCGTGAGGGAAACAACGATTTCTCATCCGCTCGACGGTGTCCCTGGGTCCGCGTGCGTCACGCTGTGTACATTTGTGTACAGCCTCCTCGGTACCGGGCAAAGCGGGCTAAGTTTACTGGGGCAGAAAATGCCGGAGCGTGACTCAATCCAGCCTTAGAAAATATGCCTCTGTCGCGTTCTGTCTGCTCAGTGTCTCACGGACACGCGCTCGCTCTCGGATGTAGGATGGGGGGGAAGGTGGAAAGTGTGCATTGTTGTTTTCTCTCCTGTTACGAGCGAGCCTGAATGAGTGGACGGGTAAAATCCAAGGTGACTTTCACTGCAGCAAGAACGACACAAGATAGCAGAGTGCACCTGCATCTCTCCTCACAGGGCTCTCTGGAAAACGCACACGCACACAAAGACACACAAACACACACACACAGACACAGAGTCACGCATGCACACAGAGACACACACAGACACACAGACACACACATAGACACAGAGACACACACAGACACACTCACACACACACATAGACACAGAGACACACACACACACACACACACCATTGTGCACACACACCCTGTTATGCACATACACACACACACACACACACACACACAAATGAGCCATTCACCGTTATGTGCAATGACAGATTTGGGGTGCAGAGTGACACAGCAAAATTCCAGCAGCACTGCAGAGAATGACTTTGCAGAATCCCTTTCATCTGCACTCTGCTGTCATTCGGCACGCAGAAAAGACACATGAATGGGGACTGAAAAAAAACAAAACACTAAAAGAAGATGGAACGACTGTCGGCAAAAAGATAGAAGTACTGGAAGACGGCAACTGGGCCCACGTTATGTGAGGGTCTGTTAATACCGGCGACGCGTACAGGCAGAGCGGTCGGCACAGAGGGAGCCAATCAAACCATGTGACGTGAGCAGACGAGGCACCGTGTTCATCCTCTGCGAACGTTTAACGCCTGCTCGCCCGGTGCGTCTGACTGGCAGTAAACCCGTTACACAGTTGGCTGCAAACAGGTGCTTAAGAGGCTTTATCTCCATGTCTGGAACAGATACTCTTCTTGAGCATGTGTGTGTGCGTGCGTGCGTATGTGCAAACCTCAGACCGTTTGGACGATTGCCCACGGTTTGATTAGCACACATCCCAGTCGTCCACGCTGCGCGGACATCGCGATCAGTCGCTCTAGCTGCTATAGCTGCTATGACTCAGAGTTGTGCAAGCTCGTTGAGGTCGATTTTGCGATGCACAGTCTGAGCTGCCGCCGCCGCCGCTCGGGTGTCTGGAGTACCACGACGGCCGGCTTCCGCCCGGAAACTGGCGACCGGGAGGGCTGCAGACACGCGCCAGGCGAAGACTGCTTTGGCCTGTTTCATCCTAAGGTACTGCGTGCAGTGAGGTTGAGCCTCAGCTGGCGCTGACTGACGCAGCGAGCCATTTAGACGTGAATTATTTATCATTCTTAAAATCATGTGGAGAATTCTGCCGTTTCCCGCTCGTATGTGCGTCCGTAAATCTTGATAACCATTATTGTTTGCGCGTGGATGATAATGTTCAGGAGGCAGTGTGAATAACTTCCACCTGTATATTCTATAAATCATGTGCGTTCAAACTCCCTCTTTTACGGTAATGTGTATTCCGGAAGTACATGCGAGCATGTGCCTTGTGTGTGTCTGTGTGTGTGTGTGACAGGACATAATGCGTTTGCGCGTTAGGCGAAAAGTCGGGGCGATATTCAGCCTTCTTTGAGGAAACGCTATGCCGATTCATTCCACTGCCTTCGCTCAACACCTCACACACACACACATACGCACACACACTGGATTACGCTCACAAAATCTGGGTTTTAACCCCCGCTGTGCCAAGTAGGAGTCACGCTGGGTCACTGCTCTGGGGGGGGAGTTAAGCTCCCCCACGAGTGGCGAGTGCTGCTCCAGATAGGCTACCTGCCGCTCCCGGCATTCAGACGCCACGTGCCACCGGCCTCACAAGTCTTAGTGGCCGCACGCTGTCCATCTTCACCACGCTGGAGGGTATTTATGATGCGTGAGCGGCACGCAGATGAGAATTAGAGGGATCTGGGTTATTAATGGCGGGGTGTTACATATTCACGGCGTCAGGAGGGACTTTAGGAAGATAGGAGATCCTCCTGAGGGCAACAAAAGACTGATGGATCTGTGGCGCGCATTACTGAGCGCGCGTGCGCGTGCGCGGAAAATCCCGGCTGCGCGATGAACTTGGTCATGCCCCGCTGCCCCTGACCACAGAGAGGGCCTGCGAGTGGATGTTCTCGTTGACCTCGCGCCCGAGAGGGGTCAGAGGGCCAGAGGTCGCCGGCGGACAGGCGGGAGGCATGGGGCAGAGGCTGAGGAGGGACAAACGAGGCAGGAAGAGAGGGGTGCCAGGCGGGAAAAGGGTCGAGCAACACACAAATCTGATTGGTGACAGGCCGCAGGGCGCGCTGCTGCGACATGAACCGTATTACTGCTGTACAACTAAAACTCAACTCATTCTGACTTCCTGTCGCAACCCAAGTTCTCCCTCATGCCTCCCTGCAGCTCCTTACAGTTGTATCCTGTGTGGTGGTACAGCCCACTTTAACTTATTTGCCCCCCCCCCATCTGACTCAATCCCTGTGTTTCTCTCTTTGTTGAATGGGGGGATTCCAGCAGCCCTTGCCAGAAAAACAAAAAACAACCCCTCTCCATGGAGCGTCCCGCCAACATCCTTCGTCCCCCTGCTTCCCTTCTTTTCTTCTGCTTTCCTTCCTCCCTCCCTGAACCACCGCCCCTCCTCCTCCCTCCCAATCAACCCTCTACCCCATGCGCCCCGTCCGCTGCGTCCCCCGCCACTGTTACATAAGCTCCCAGTTCATAGATCCCGGCCGCATCGCCGCCGAGCGTCCCCTTGTGTGTGTGCGTGTCTGCGGGAGCCTCAGAATCCGGGGGCCGGCCCCTTAATGAGGCCCCGACAAAGACCCATTGATGAGAGGCCCAGTGCGAGAGAGGATGACCCCGGCCAAGATCATCCAGAATTGGGCATCAGCTACCCCAGGCTCTCCCCTCCGCACAAAGACGCCCACTGTGGATGGAGACCTGAAAGGGCACAGGCAAAAAAAAAAAAAGGGGGGGGGTATTCGAGAATGTGAGATAGAAAGATATCAATAGAACCAAACAGGCGCATGACTTCATCGCATCGCAGTCGCTTCCCATCGAGTCCTCACGCGTCCCCCTCCTCCTCCTCCTCCTCTTCCTCTTCTGTGCACCCTGGAGCAGGGGCGGTAAGACCCGCCCTCATCAGCGTTCCGTGGATCATAACTGGGGTCCGAACCGGGGGACTACAGGGCTCGGTTCTGTCACAGGTCCTCATCAGGACCCGCGGGTTGCTCGGAGGAGCGACTGAAGCCCTTCCAGGGGATCCCGTTTGTTTTTTGGAAGCATTTGGAGCACGGGTCGAAATTCAGACAGCTTTGGGAGCCCAATTTAGTGGACATGGATTTAGTAGACAGGATTGTTTACGTGGATGTGGACTATGCCTGGTTGTCCCCCCCAGGGTGCTGAATGAAGGAAGACTGGGGGTAAATTAGACCGGACTGGAAGCGGTCGTGGCATGGTTCCTCTTTGGAGAGTTTGGACATGAGATGGTCGATGTGGCATCGCGCTTCCTCTAAGTCATCCGTCAATAATCTGTAGTAACACAACAGCCCGCTGTTGTGCACAACCACACAACAGGAGGGAGAGAGGGAGAGAAACAGCGTTTGGGTCTTGGTTGAGGATTTTCTTTTGGGCGGCGGCCCTTGGATCAGCTGAGCAATGACTCTCGCGGCTCGACTGGAGGACCTGGAGGTCACCCTGGAACACATGCTTATGGACGTGTTTGTAAGTCGTCCCCCCCCCCTTTTTTTGTTGATTTTCTTTTAATCGCAGTATCTGCCTTGTCCGCCGTTTAGCCAGAGCCTCTCAGTCTTTCGTCACCGCTCCTCTCTTCCTCGCGACCTCTGCGGCGCAGGGTTGCCGTCGGAGACCGGAGGCCAGCATATGTTCCTGCCTCTTTCCAGATGCTCTCTCGTTAATTGGCGGTTAAAAAAAGGGGGAAAAAGTGCTGATTAAACATCAAACTAAATGCAGAGAAAGAGTTTAGGGAATAAGCCAAGCATCTAACCTGGGGACTGCATGGCCATAGTTACCCCGCTGAAGAAAGACTTCAGGAATGTTCTCTCAGCACGTGAGCAGCGGTCACCTGACCGATCTCCAAAGTATCAGATCCATAGACTCGGGCTTTATGAAACGCTTTTTGCGGTCCGCGGCACAAATCTTTCGGTCGCGAGCGAACGAAACCTCCCAAGCGAAGGAGGCGAGGACGGAGCGCGAGTAGGCGAGGGTTGAAAGATGAACGGGATGAGAAGGAAAGGCTCCTGCCTCCCGGTTAGAGGCAGGGCGCCCGGGCTGCGTCCCTCCAGGCGCTCACGCGTGTTACGATGTGGAAAAGCGGCTCGTCCGCAGGCGTGTGCTGTCTGTCTCTGCAGACACACACACACATTCAGTGGTAAATGCGACATCAGAATCCCTGCCTGCTTTGATCTGCTGGCTGCTGTAATGAGTTTGGTCTTTAAGCTGCTGTTTCTCTTTAACATTGTTTACAGGCGTAGGCATCTGCTGGGGGGATGGGGTGGTGGTGGTGGTGGTGGCAGTAATCTGTCTCTTACTGAGATATACTTTCCTGTGAACTGCACTCCCCTGCTGCAGGGCATCGGCGTCACCGATTTCCAAATCCCTATTTCGGAGACTTCAGTCATTTCCCTATATCCAATAGGTGTTTCATCGCTGAAGCAATGAAAGATTAGTGTTTACGGCCAGAACGGGATTTTGGATTACTCATTGGATTATATATTTCTATTTCTATATATATATAACAGAATTGCCTCCTTCGCCGCTTTCCTCTCCGCAGACGAGCAGTCCAGCCCAGACCCAGACGCGATCAAAAAAAAAGGCAGACCGAATTAACCGCTTTGTACCACTCGCAATACTTTGTCAGTCTACCAACGCAGTAATACTGCAGTTTATCTTCTGTGCAGGGGGGGTCGAACTGGGCGTCGTGGTCAGCGTGGTCCAACACCGCATGAACGTGGTCAGTAGAGGAAATGCTAGAATCGAGGCAGCACTCCGCCGCTCGCCCGGCTCGGCGGCGGGCGCCGTTCAAAGCCGCACAGCTGCTCTCACGGGCGCGCGGCAAAGCGCATGAATGATTCAGGGAAGCCGAGAGGCTCCCGAGGCTGCGAGCCTTCCGTTCCAGCTGCTTTTACTACCAGAAAAGGAGGTCACTATTTTGTTCGCTTGGAAGCGGAGTCGTTCGGAGGCTGCAGCCTCTTTTCAGCTCAGTACTCGCATTTGGCTGTCATAGAGGCAGGGCTACGTACGACACGTCTCTGATGCGTCTGTGATGCGTCTGTGATGCGTACCTGCTCTCAGTTAGAAAACCTGAGAGAAAACAACAGGGGTTTAAAATGTGGTAAATCAGAACAGAGATCATGTTTGTTCATTCAGGAGGCAACACACACCAGATGCTGGCGTCAAAGTGCCGCTTCATTTCCGCGGCATCTGTGCCACGTACGTGTGCAGCGACGGGCCCTCTGACACAAATGGAAACAGCGGCGTGATCTGCGTCTTCTGATTGGATGTTCCTCCGTTTCGCCGCTCCGAAAAATTGCTGCGTGCGCGGCGCCTTATCATCTTCTGTCGAAGCTGCCGTGCATTGCGTTGCCGGTCCGCTGAGCTGTGTGAGCTGAGAGGGGGGAGGGCGAGAGAGACAGAGAAGCACACAGAGAGAGAGAGAGAGAGAGAGAGACAGAGACGCACACAGAGAAGGAGAGATGGCAGCTCCCCTTTTGGAGCATGTCTCACGGCCTTGCACAAAGGATGACAGTCACGTCAGGAAAGGAAGCGGCGCGATTAAAAATGCATTCAGTCCTTGTGTAGTTTAATTGAATCTCCGCCTCATGCCCCCCCCCCCACACACACAACATCCTCATCCTTTCTGTGATCCAGGCCCGGGGGCAGAGCTACCCCCTCCTCTCGCTCCCTTTCCTTCCACGTCCCTTTCTGGTGTCTCCTCTGACAGAGGACCCCAGCTGGATGGGACATCACAGGCGTACCGCGCCGCTCTGCCATCTCCGTTCTTTCCCGGCCGCCGCGAAGTATCCGTTGGCGTCGATGCGTCCATTCAGATGGAGGCCACTGACCCAGCGCATTATGCGCGGCCGTTGCGTTATATAACGGGTACGTCCTCCGGCGGGTGACAACGCTGTCCAATTTTCGCCAGCTGCCCTCTCTCTCTCTGTCTCCACCTAACGGCAGCCATCCTGTCCGCGTGAGTCTGACAGCAGTATCGAGTTGGCGTGAGACTGGAGTCATAGCGTCAAGTCGTCCCGGGTCCCAAGGAGAGATTTCGTAGCCTTTTCCTCTGTAAATATGCCCCTTTATAAAAAAACCCCCAAAACAACAAAAAAAATCAGGCTGACATTAAGTTGTGTTTTTCTCCTGGTGGACAAATCCAATGAACAGACCAACGCCAGTGACGTGCTGACTTGACTTCTTCAAACTTAATACCCACATGTAGCAAGTGCATTTCCTTTGGAGAGGACACACAGCTGAAGAGAAGGCGCCCTGTCACGCTAGCGAAGACTACTTCATCCGTACGACTCTCGTCAGGACAACGCCAACCCAATTCATCTGAACCGTCGGCTGAAAAGAAAGAAAGAAAAAAAAAGATACAGCGTTAAAACGACGACAGAAATATTACAACGGGGTAACGAATTATTCAGTTTAATTCCCCCGCGTGGCGTGAATCAAATTTGAATAATCTAGTCAGACTCGACGATCAAAAGTGTTTTCGTGCCTCGTTAGTCTCCTCTCCGACTGCGGGATCGGCCGAGTGAACGGAGAGGAGACAGTCGGCATGAACCCCATCCGACTTTTATGCCTGCGCCTGTTTACTAATAAGCTCGCATCGCGCGGCCTTAGATTTCCTTCATATGCGAGGTTCGAATTCGGGGAGCGAATGTTCCGACGCACGCACGCGCGGACGCAAACGCACACACGCACAGAGGTTCTCCAGTGGAGTTGGGTGAATAATTCAGAAGCCTTGAATGCTATTCATCGAGGCAAATTGCACATCTAGGAGCCCATTCAGGCCGGCCGCCGCTCTCATAATAGGCCACTGATTGGCCCATTGGAATGATATATTCTAATTCCATTAAGGCATCCATGACTGTATAATAGCAGCGCACCAGCCTGGACGTGGACTGCCCTCAGACAAAGATACAGTTGTTTTATTTTCCGCTCTGTTTCTCCCCTCGACAAGGTGTGTCGCGGGGAGAAACAGAGCGGATTCAACGACAGGGGAGATTTTTTTCTCCTTTTTTTTCCCCCCTACGCGCCGCTACGTCAGAGACGATGCGCACGCACGCCGCCTCACAGCAGGACGGGCAGATGTTTGCACGTTTTTTTTTCGCCCGGGACGACCTGTCCCCCGGTGTCCCGCCGGATCTCTCCAAAATACCGAACTGTCCCAGTTTTCGCAGTGAGTCACATCCGCGTCCCCGTTCTCTCTCCCGGGCTGTTTGTCACCTTTCACAAGCGTGCGCTTCCCAGGCCTCAGTGCACAGATGCTGCTGGGGGGCGGGACTATAATTGAAGTGGATGCTCCCCTGCGGAGGAGTACGATCGGTTCTGGCCCTTCGCCGGATAGAGGAAGACGTCACTCGCCGCACTGGCGGGAGAGAAGCTGCGGTGGCGTTGTTCAGACAGCCCGACTGTTTACATGTGTTTTTCTCGGCCCTTTGTAATTCGCGCAGCCCTGAAACATAAACACTCAGCCCCCATCCCTCGCCGCACGGGATGGGGCCAGGGTCCAGCTCGAGGGCATTTCCATAAACACTCCCGCGCGCGCGCACACACACACACACACACAAAGGACCGCAGGGATGAGTCACACGGCCGTGGGCAGAGGCTGGCTGGGTGATCAGGGTAAATTAATTCGCAACAATACTGAGATTCTACGACTGAGAATCGCTGCTTCTTGTTATCGTAGCTACAAAACAAAGATGAGGCACACACACACACACACACACACACATGTGCAAGCACACACACACGCAGCATGGAAATAAAACCCAGAGAGTCCAGATGCTTTGTTTGCACCTCCCACATTAGCATCTCTCACGACCAGGTAGTGATCTTCTTCTTCTTTATCTGCAGTTCCTGTTTTTGCGAATGTATTAATAGCCATTGGTTCATTTAGAGGACAGCGGATCCAGTACGCTGAGGCATGTCAGAATCCCCCAGCTTTTTTTTTTTTTGCATTTTCACTTGTTATTATGTATGCCTTTCAGTGTTTCACATATTCTCATTGCCATGCGTAAATCCCGTTCACCTCCGCATCTGTGCGCGTGTTGACTGAAATGAGTCACGGCGCTTCGAGGCATCAAAAATCGTGACGTGTCATTTTCCTCTCTTGTATATATATTTTTCTTCCTCCCGTCGAGACGAGGGCCGAGCACCTCGCAGGATTTCAGGGCGGCGGAAATTCCAACGTCAAAACAATGGTGAGCTGAGGAAGCTGAGAGTCAGAAGCGCACAAACCCCCGGGTGAGACCGCTCGACTCAGGAGTGCTTGTCCGTCGCTGGCGTCCTCCAGTCCGTCATCTTGGCAGTTTAAATATAGCCCTCTGATGTCCCTCATGCAGGCCGCAGTTCAGTCCCACTCACCGACGTGGACCGGAGTGTTGAATAAAATATGCTTCCCGTGTGTGCGGGACATATTCAGGATCATGTCACTGAAGCCGTCACGTAACGCAGTGGTGTGTGTGTGGGTGTGGATCAAGGCTCGTGTGCTCACTTTTACTCTGCGGTTTTAATCTGATTTTGTACCCTGCGACCCGGCAGCAGATCACCTCAAAACCGTAATCCAGAGTTTTACGACGGGATGTTTGGTGTGTGAACGAGTGTGCGAGCATGCATGCGTGCACATGGGGACGTCCACGTACGCGCTCGCCGATCCACTTTAGTTAATCAGCCCGACAGTCCGGTATCGACACGCATCGGGCGACAGAGCTCAGCGGTGAGTGATGATGAGAATATGACAGTAAGTCACCAGCTGCAGCTGTAACTCATGGGTCCAATAGCTTTAATGGACATGTAAAGACCACCGTGGCGGGCGCGTGGGGACTGACTCAGCTCGCCGGGACTGTGATGAGGGATCGCCGGGAGAACCTCCGCTGCTGTCGCAGCTTTGTGTAGGGGGGAAAAACCCCAACGACAACAAAAAAACCCACCCAGTTTCTACGTTTTGCAGACGATGAACCATTTTATAGGATTGTCAATATGTGCCTGCATGAGCGTTGTGGGCACTTTACTGCAAGGATGCGTGTGTGTGTGTGCGTGCGTGTGTGCGTGTATACTCCCTTCTTTGTGTCCCGGTCGAGACAGTCAGTGCAGGGAAGAGAAAGCTGGATGTGGGATTTCAAAGATAATCTCCCCACCAGATGGCAAAACATCCCATATTCCTTTTGAGGTTCCCCCCACGTGATCCCCTGTAAGGGCTGTGTGTGGATGCGTATGTGTGTGTGTGGGGGGGGTATATGCTCAGAGGGAATTATTATTGGATCACGTGACACGAGTGCGTATGCTAATAACAGCCATAACGTCACATTAATCCAGTGACCTGGTTAAGCCCCCTAACTGAAGGAAGTGAGTGAGGAGGAGGAGGAGGAGGAGGAGGAGAGCTGGAGTGAGAGAGAGAGGAGCCAAACAAAGCGCACTCCCTCTCCCTCTCCCTCCCTCTCTCTCTCTCGCTCTCTCACAGACACACACACACTCACTAACACAGTCATTCCCCTCCCGAGCGGCAGAGCGGAGCGGAGCCGAACGGAGCAGCATGGCCAGTGAGAGAGGCGCCTAGGACCGACCTGGGGCCGCGCACGCAAACGCAAAAAAACCCAAAAAACGCACACGCGCTTCTTCCCTCGCACGTGCTGTCCCCCCTCGCGCGGGAACCCCAGCTGCCAGGCTGGACGGGACGGCGAGGACGCTCACCTCACACGCCCGCACACATGCCCACGCGCCCACGGACACGCACACTCTGGAGCGCACCATGGTGGTCCAAGGCGCGGTGACGCCAGGGAGGACCCGCCGGCTGATGCTCAAGCTGCCGGTGGGGACTCTCCGGAGGAACAGCGGCGAGAGGGTAAGACGCAAGCCTCGCCTGAATTCCTCACTTTCTCCCGTCTCCTCTGACTCACTCTCTCTCTCCCTCCCTCTCTCTCTCTCGCGCTGTGTCTTGCCGTGCTGTCGTGCGGGATTTAGAGAAAGGTTCTGGACTAATCCGGGGAACGGCATTAGATTTGAGTTAGGGGGAAGGCGAGGCGAGAGCAAAGCTTTTAATCTCTGCGGTGGACAATGCCTCCCCGTGCCTGTCTTCCTGACGCGTCAGCCTGTCCCGCTGCTGTCCTCGGCTGTTTCAAGGTTAAGCGGGAAGTCCCGCCGCGGGAGAGTGCCGTCTTCGAGGGCGTCTCGCTTTCCTGTCACTGCCGAAGACTTTTTATCGAGAGGAGCTCCACGTAGCCTCGGCTCCGGCTTGAGTCAGAGTGCTGGTTCCTGTCTTGCCGGGCTCCTTTCTTGTTTTGTTGTTTTTACAGAGGGGAAAACCACTGTGTCTCCAGTGTGTGTGTGTGTGTGTGTGTGTGTGTGTGTGTGTGTGAAGACAGAACAGTTTACACCACTGTGTCTCCTGTGTGTCTGTGTGAAGATAACAGTTTACAGCGGCGTTTCGGCGTGGTATGTGCGTGGCGCGGAGTTAACATCCGTGTTGCCGTGAAGGCAGGCCGTGACCTGCCGGGTGATTCACCTCTCTCGTTCTCCGGCGATGTTGTTTAGGCCGTGGGAGAACCCACGCGGCGTCCGCAGCGTACGTATGTGTGCGTGCCGGCGCCCTTTTGTGTTGGAGGAACACTGGCGTTAGGAGCTACTGTACAGTAGATGAAACCGCCGTCACTTCAAACAAACCCAGACACACACGTGTTCCCACCCGGCTAGCAAGTAAGGAGAGAGCTTTCATATTCACGCCGCGCCGTAGACGTCCTCGCGGCGAGAGACTTGAGGAAGAAGCGACAGGACGCCAGCGAAGCCGGAGTTCCCTCTGATCCGCTCGGGTCGCCACCTCTCAGAGGCCGCGATTTCACAGCGGCGGGCGAATTGATTAACCGCCATCCGGCCGAGTCCCCAGCTGCCTGTCATAATCGCGCTTGATTGCGGCAAACGGAAGTGTTCGCCGTCCCTTTGAGAGGAGCAGTCGCAGCCAGTTGATTGGCCGGCGCCTGTGCAAACGCTCAAATCACCTTAATTAATGGAGAATAACAGATTTGCTCACACAGGAGCCGACTCTCTCTCTCTCTCTCTCTCTCTCTCTTGATTGCATTGCTTTTCTCCGCCTCCCATTCTTTTCTCGCAGCCAGCTGTGTGCAGGCAGACTGAAGGGATGGGGGGGGTACTTGTTGTGATTTACATGCACTCCTTCACGTTGCCATTGTGCTGGGAATACGACCGAGGGGATGAATGTGCTTCACGGGGAACGCGGGCCGAGAGCAAACTTCTATAAATCGACAAAGACGGTTTGGTTTTTTTTTTTTGTTTGTTTTTTTAAAAGAGAGAATTTGAATCATCAGACCGAGTCCAGTGCCCCAAGGCCTTTTGAAGGCCGACTGTCTGCTCCCTGCGTCCCCACCGAACGCTGCCAAACACTTTCACTTCTCCGCGCACTCCTGCAGCTTCGCCCTGTTCCGACATGTCCGCCCCTCAGATGACTCGCTATCGTCATCATCCGGTCTCCGGCGTTACGCGTCAGCGCGCGTGCAGAAGAGAGAAAAAAGAAGAAAACATCGCCAAGATCTGTATTTTCCGTGCAGCTGGCTGAGCAGAGGGGGGCGTGGTGGGAACGTTTACCAGCCGCCAGCTGAGACCCGGTCAGAGGCGTTCACATGCATGTCTCTCCAGAGACAGGAACATTCAGGAACTTGTTTTTTTTTGTTCAAAAAAGTGATATTTTCGATCCTCTGGTACTTCGACCAGTACAGACGAACCATTTCGCGTTTCTTACAGTGTCCAAGCCTTATGATGTAAAAGTGGCAACGGAAGAAGCAGATGCGAGCGCGGACCTGGACGCCGGGGTCCGTGAGCAGAGACGCAACAGCGCGGGCGGTGTCGACGGCTTAAAAGCGCGCCTTGTGCGTAGATCACCTCTGTGAGCCGGCGGAGTCAGGATCATCCGCCGCCGTTTGTTATGCCGCTATCGTGTTAAGCTGCTCAGCTCTCTGTGAAATTAAGAACAAAAACAACAAACACACAAAGGAAAGACGAGATGCGTGTGTTTGTGTGTGTGTGTGTGTGTGTGTGTGTGTGGGGGGGGGGGGGTTGTTAGAAAAACATTTCAGATTTCAGGCTGAATCGCTCTCCGAGGAAACATGTTGTTGTCAGGGGCGCCGCGGGGGAGCGAGGGTTTGAAGGCGGGGGCTCGGGGGGGGGGTGTTGCTGTCAGGGAGGGAAAAGTTCACACAGGCGCGCACACGTGTTGCAGGCAGTCAATAGCGCGAGAGGAATTCGGCTGGACGAGGCGGGAGTACCGATCGATCCCCGTCGCCTTCAAACGTCTGGTCCGCGCCGTTCACTGAGAAGGTCGGGCCGATCTGACGGCCTCGCAGTGGTGGCGTCGACGCGGGAAAAGAGATGGCATTTGAGTAAAGTCGCGTTTTTAACAAACGGCAGTTTATTTTTTTACCCCCCCCCCGCCTCACCACAGTATTGATTCCCACGGATCTCAACCCTCCTCCAGGACTGTAGGTGAGAGAGCGGTGGTCAGTCAGTCCAATTAAAGAGACAAAGAAAAAGAGGGGGGGGGCAGGAAGAAAGAGGTGGTAATAACTGCAGCGAAACAGCTACAGGCTCCTGAAGGCCCCTCTTGCACCACACCCAGTTCAGCATGAAAGGGGACCCCCCTTTTCTCCCCAAGGCATCTCGGAAGGAAGAATGTTTTTGAGCGTGAGAGGGGAGTGTGTGTCTGTGTGTGTGTGTGTGGGGGGGGGGGGCATGGGAGACTCCCACCCATCTCTTTCATCAGCCCTCTGCTCTGCTTTTTTCTTTCTCCGTCTTTTATTCCCCCCCTCAAAAACACCCGAAGAGCTGCAGACGCATGCGCGCAAGTTAAAAAGCGAGTCCATCGAGATGGCAATCAGGCAGCGAGAGAGGCGGCCGCTGCCCGACTGGGGTCAGACGCCGGGCGCCGGGGGCAACCAAGCCACCGATAATGGCTCGTCTCGTCAGAGACAGTATACCGGCGGGGTGGCCGTGGCGAGAGCGGAGCCCCTCGATCCTCCGCCAAAGCCATCCCCGCCGGACGGGTGGATGTGTGTGTGCGTCTGTCTGAGTGAGAGCAGAGAAGAAGAAGAGGGGTGTGGGTTGGTGGGAAGGCATCAAGTTGATCCCCCCCCACAAACAGGATGCGGAGACCCCGAAAGGTTCCCGAAATATCCCAGGCACAATCTGCTCCTTTTGTCAGGCGCCGTGCGTGACTCACTGGTGTGAAGGGCTTCATTCAGAGAGGAGCAACGGACGAGGGGGAGGAAGGGCGAAGGAAGAGTGTGCGCTCCAAAGTTATGTCGAAGGAGGCAGCGGGACGGCGTGGGCGTGCGTGTGTGTGTGTGTGTGTGTGTTGCCGAGCGTGGGCGTGCATGAGTGACAAATAGAGACAGAGAGAGGGAGAGAGAGTCTCTTGTTTTCCTGTGGGTGTGCTGCAGTGACATCGTAATCCTCATTAATATTTATCCGCCGGGCAAAGCGAAGAGAATGATTAGCTCGAGAGCGTGTGCGCGTGTGTGTGTGTACAGTATACTGTATTACAGCATCTATCACACGAACTAGGTCATCTCTTTATACCGAAGGGACCAATGAAGTCCTGACGCTTCAAAGGTTTCGTCACGTGGGTTGTGCGTCGTCGCCGTAAACCCTATTTTCACATGAATTATTCCAATCATGCGTATGAATGGGGGGGGGGGTGGCCGTATGGGAGCTCCCCGCTTTCATCACTCTCCCTCCAGTTACGTTATTGATTTCCCCCCCCCCTCTAATACGATCACGTTAAACTCCGCTGATCGGAATTGAATTTCAGACCGGGTCTGTGCACGCGCGTGTCGCCTGTGATCACTGTCGCGGCGACAGCGGCGCGTTCGAATGACCCTGGCAAGGAAAAGAGAAGGTTGCCGTGTGTTTATTGACGCCTGAATGTGATGCTGAAAGGAAAGAAGATGAGTTGTGTAGCGATTTCTGTCCCCTTGCGCACACGGTTGTTTCAGGGGATTCGCCTCCGAATCTTCTTGTGAATTTATAGTGTCCGTGACCCATTTCCCTCCGCCGCTCTCCCTCCCTGCACCGCCCGCGCTCGCGTATGACACGCCTGAGCGAAGATCAGAGAGCGGGGCGGAGGGTCGAGAGATATGAGCGATAGATGAAAGCGGGAGAGAGAGAGCGGCGGAGGAGAGGACTGAGATGGGGTACGGATGAGAGCTCCCTCCTGATATTTTCCCAGTTCCCCCTGGGAAAGGACGATGGGACGGCGAACCTCAGGATCTGACGCGCTCGGATCCCGAGGTTCGGCCATCGTCGTCGCGCAGCGCGGATGAACGTGTGTGAGAAAGAACGAAACGGCGCGCGGGTCAAATCCCGCCGCTGACTTACTTCCGCGGCAGGGGCCGGCCAGCTGGCGCTCCGGCGAAGTCTATTTACAGGACTTGCACGACCTTTCCCAGGATTCAGCGGGCCATTGCAAACACAAGGACTCATGCAAACCAGCGCGCCGTCATACCTAACCCCCCCGCCGCAACAAATATTTACAGCCCTCGTAAATCACAGCGGTTGAGGGGTGAATGTCTCCAGCCCCCTTTGTGCAACTGTGGGCCAAAACTCTTGATTCATTTCGGAAAATTCAAAGTGTAGGAATGCCAAGCATTCCTCGTGGGTTTCTCAAGACAGCGCGAGGCCCCCCAGACGGAGGGATGGGAACGAGCGCCCGGTGGGATGAAGTAAAAAAAAGAATCCAAAATGTCGGAGGAAACAAAAGCGGCGCATGAGAGGTTCCCCTCCCATCGCGTCGGTCGATGAACAACGCTGGTGACTTTCGGCAACAAACGAGCGCTGCAACAATGGCGCGCAACAGCTCGGCAGCGCAGGAATGACCCCCACGCCTTCATAAAACCCCTCCATGAATCATAGTGGACTCTGAAACGCCATTTAATCCAGCCATAGTCAGATTGGGTTCGGCCCGGAGGGCTGAGAATTACTGTACAGCACAGTCATTGACTTCTCTATCGATCGGAGCTCTTCTGTGGAAAACGGAAGGGAAAAAATGGCCGTTGCGAATACACGGGGCATTTAAAAAAACATTTTCTCCTTTTTGAATGTTAGCGCAGAGACGTTACACAGGGGGCAGCGATGGGGGGCGCGCGCAGCCCGCAGGCGGGGGTTGCGTTGCCTCCGTGTGGCCGTTGCTGCAAATGGGTGGTGTGCAATCAAATGTAAAATGAGGCTCACTGTGGGACTGCTGTCCCAAATAAACAAAGTCATTTTGCATGTTTACATTCTTTTCGTGTGAGGATGGTGTGCGTTAGCGCCGGCCGGGTGGGGCGGGGGTTGGGGGGGGGGGGTCAGGGCAGGATACTCCAGCCTGGGAAAAAAGTCGCTCGGAGGGAAAACGTTGCCTTTTTTAAAATCGTTCTGGCTCCAGTCCCAGCGAAGGAACAGGCTCGTGAGACCGAATGTCGGCATTTTTCGGTTCAGCGGCCCGTGCGCTCGTGTGTGCGCGAGCGTATGTGTGTGTGTCTCTTCTTCACATATGCGACTATGTCCAGCCTGATCAGGTGTGTGAGACTGCCTGCGGCCTGTGAGCGCATCCCTCTCTCTTTGAAAAGTGAGGCGGTGAGAGAAAGGTGGGGGTGGTTGTGGTGGGGTAGGGGTGTGTGTGTGTGTGTGTGTGCTTGTTTGTGTGTGGGGGGGCTGGTTGCTTACCGTGTGAGCTGCAGTATTCGAGTGCGTATTGCTTTAAAAACAACTGCCATTCAAGGAGATCAAGAGACCGGCTGCATTTCCTTAGCGGGAATATTTGTGTTTGTAGTGCTAAGACCAACGAACATGGGGGGGGGGCTTCAGTGTGAAGGGAGGAGAGACGAGGAAGAGGAGAGAAAGAGTCGGCACGGACCGCTCGCTGTGTGGGACCGGGCCGGGAGGATTGGCAGGTTTTGACCTTGAGGAGGCTTCAGGCTGCTGAATCCCAGAGGGACTGTGGGGACAGAGAGGGACGGCAGCAGGAGAGGACAAAGACATGTCCCGTCGCGCTTGAGACGACCCGGTTGTTAGCCATCGCCGCCTCGTCACCTGGGCCTCCGTGGATTCGACCTGTCGGGGCTCACCTCGCTGGCTTGCGTGACAGCCCACTGATACCCACCCATCCCGCGGCGCGTACCTCCAAGGGGCGCTTGTTTGCTGTGCCTCAGGGGCGCTGACTTGTAGCCGGTGCAGGAATGGAGGCGGTCCTGCTGGGTCTCGACGAGGCGGTCTGCACCCGGCAGGGTCTGCTGTGGACCCTCGCCGCCGCGGCCCTGCGCCGCCTTCGCGTGTGCTCCGGGAACCTCCCTGCACCCCTGCACCTGTTGCGAACTCGCAGGTGTGTCCCGAGGCCACTCTACCAGGTAGGCTGCACCTCACACGTGCATACAGGGGAAAAACGACAGCGTACGACTCGCATGCACGTACGCCCAAACTCCCCTCGCACATGTATTGCTGATTCAAACCTTACATAGGGAGCATATATGTTGTGTGCCCGCATGCCGTGCCACCTGTGGAGGCGGGTACCCATGATTCCCCGCTCCTGTCGAGGCTTGGGGACGGGCGCGGAGAGAAAGAGAGAGACAGAGAGACATTGAGAGCGCTGATGAAGCGCTGCAGGCCGGGCATGTCCTCCAGGCAACCAGAGGGCGGCCAGAGACGGGAGCCGGGTTAAACATGACCGGTTTGTTTCATTAAGCACTGCTGGTGAAACGGGACGCGTGAGCTGACGTAGTTTTCCAGCACGTAAAAAAAAAAAGCTGCTGCTGCTGTTGTTGTTGTGTTCAGGATGCGAAGCTTTCGGAGGAAGTTGTGCTGTTACGAAGGAGCCATAAGCGTCTCTGTGGATATGCTGTGGTTCTACAGGCTGTCTGGCCGCCTGTAAACCTCTCGTCTCGCTCCGTGGCAACTGTTACTGTGCGAAATACGTCCGAAAAAAGAGGCGCTTCACTGCCGCTTTCAGCACTTTATCAGAACCACTCTGGGTTCGTCCTTCGGGTCTCTTTGTTTGTCGAGCTGTGATTCAGCAGAAACGGCTGCTCGGCATTCGTGTCGCTGCGTCTGGACTGGCTTTTCGCGGGGGGGGGCATTAGTATTCCCCGGGGCGTCTCACCCGCCCTGTGTGCAGCTGGCACCGGCAGGACGGACGCAGAGGAAGGAGGCTCGCTGCGCGGCCCGAGGTGACCGGAGGAGGAGCTAAAACACACGTGCATACGTCAACATGTGCTTCCCCGTCCTTCTCTGCTCCGATTCCCTTTTATTCTCACCAGGGGAATAAGCTGGACTGTTATTCTAGCTTTTGTCTTCCAGTTTGTTTTCGTCTGCCTCCTAACTTTAAGCATCCTGAGGGGAAAGTAGAACAATCGGAGGAAGCTGGAATAATGTACCAGCCCCCCCCCCAAGACAAAGCAGCCTCTTAACCCGCTGTGGAGATGCACAGCCATCTCAAAGAGGCCACTTATCCAACGCAGCTCTTTTAACACTCTGGCAGACGTCCTCTAAACAGACATCCTCGTAGCTTTGATGAGATACGAGACAACGTCCCCCACCACCACGAAGTGGTACGGCCCGAGGTGGAGCAGTTAATAGCAGAGGGAGTTGCAGAAAGCCGGGGAAGGAGGGGCCCAGTGTGTCAGGCTGTAGGACGGGGATACCCCTGGCTCACTGCCCCCCGCCCCCCCCCACCCCCTGGCTTCCTCTATTACTGTTAATGAGATAGCCAGCCTAGCACAACTGGCACCCACACAATGGAGAGCGAGAGAGAGAGAGAGAGAGGCTTAACTGGCTCTTTATACATTATCAGCCTGTTTCCACTTTATCTGCTCCCTCGTTCCTCCCGAAATGAAAATCCATTTGTTCCGCAGTGCTTGGATCGAAGCCTGTTCCCTCCGCGTCTCTCTACTTTAAAAAAAAATGTTTTTAACTTTTTTCTTCCACTTAAATTCACCATGTCACTTCTTATTTAAGTGTCTCTCCACCCTCTCGCCAGGGAAGGCGTCCACCGCCAGCCGTCGGGGAACCCGTCCCGACTGCAGTGCCTGTCGCTTGCTCGGCGCCGCCGCGCGTTCCCCGCACTCCTGCGTCGGGCTGAGCGATGTCGACCCGGGCGGCCTCAGCTCACGCATTTGTCCTCCGGGCGGAGTGGGCCTTTAAACAGGGTTAGCGCAGGCAGGCATGCGGGGGCAGCGCCCCCGCCGGCGCTGCATGAGACAGTGTCTCCGGGTAATTGTTTGTCATTTCTCGCGTCGCGCTCCCTCCCCCCGCGATTTCAGCGGTTCCCATTCAGTCTCGGATCATCTGTGCTGTGTAAGAAGCAAGGTATTTACCTGTAATCAACCCCCCCCCAACTCACGAGCGCTTCTGCAGGCCGTCACCTCGTTCTCCTGAACGCGAAGCGAAGCTTCGTCGGCCTCAGCAAGCGCAACATCCGCGTGCATCGCGTCAGACTCCACGAGATAAACATCCTCGACAGGCCCGGTTCGTTTCCTGCTAATAACGGTGGCAGACGGGAAGCCGGTTCGCCTGGATCCCAGCTGTTCCCTAGCAACGCAGCGGCCCCTGAGAAGTTCCGCGCTCGCCCTGAATCTGGCGTCATGTCACATCCAAAGCGTCATGCATATTCACGACACCTGGCAGCCGTGGCGGGGTTTTTCGCGCGCTGAGCACCGAAAAACCCAGGCCGCCTTATTCCCGCTGAACTCATCTGGTCCCGCTTCCTGTGAGAGCAGGACTGTCACCAATCATGTTCCTCCGCCGCTGACGAGTCCCAGTCCATTATGAGGCCAGGCAGGGACAGCAGAACACGCCCCCCCCCCAGAGAAAAAGAAGAGAATTTTTTTCTTTTTAATAACCGGGACACACTCTGTTCAGTTACTTCTTTTGTTCGCAGCCTGACAAACTGCGGGCACTCAGTCAAACCTTGGTGTTCTCAAGCAAGTGGATTTCCTGGAAGAGGAGCCCGCCGCGATCGCCAGCAGCTCCGCCGAATCGGGACACGACTGCACTCGATCCCGTTCGTTAAGTCCCTCCGACTCCCGTCTTCCATTCATCATCCGTTTGTTCTCGCGTTCCCGCCGAAAACAGATGTCAGCGGATGGACTCACGGCGGGCGGGCAGGGGTCCAGGATAGGAAATTTGCGTGTCCTCGCTAATTCCCGACCCTTTTTTTTTTTTTTGGTTTGGTTTGGTTTTGTTTTTCCTGTCTTCCAGCCCAGTAATTGTAGAGGTTGAAGTTGAACTTGTGACTTCCTACTGAAGAATTTTGATCACTATCCCTGTCTGGCAGCCATCTTTGTTCTCGTTGCCAAAGCCGGGATCTGTATGTGAGAAAATCTTTTCCCAGAACCGAAAGAGTGAGAGAGAGGGAGGGAGGGAGAGCCAGGATGGACATTGTCTCAAATTCTTCCAGTGCTTATTTTTTGTCATTTATTGTTTTTTTTTCTGTAATTTTCTAAGTGGTTTGCAACTTGCCGGAGGCGTGTTTGTGTTTGATATCCCTGCGCGTGCGCACCAACGCGCACGCACGCAAACACCCCTCTGCAGAGACTGTTGCTGGTTGAAGCCGTTTACAGTGTCTCCCTGGGGATAAGGTCTTATTTGCATAGTTTGTCTGGAAAACATTTCCACTGCTCCATTCCCAGGTTTATCAAATACCCAGTGTGTCCGTGTAAATGTGTGTGTGTGTGTGTGTGTGTGTGTGAGAGAGAGAGAGAAAGAGGAAGGGGGCGTCTGAACATTCCTTTAGAGACTCAGCAGCAGCTCAAACATGGCAAGCGATCGTCTTGTCGCTCCATAAATCATAAGTCCCGATCAAACTTTTATCTGTCGTTCACGTCGCGCGGATGTCATCGTGTTCGACGGGCACACTGCACGCTAGCATCGTGTTTCGCGTTAAATATTTAGAGCTCGACACCCCCGCCCCCCACGTGCCATGCCATTTAGTTGCCGCGCACCATAAGCTCCTTAGTCGTGCGGGTAAAACGAGCGTGCGGCCCGCTGCTTGATAGGGCGGCAGCTCCCTCGATTAATTACAGCTGTCTGTGTGCTTGGATTTAAGCCGCAGCGCTGGGCGAAGACGACTTTCGGCGGGAAGAGTCGCCCGCCGCTGTTGCGAGAAAATATCCATCCAAAAGCCATGGGCACCGGATCCTGTAAGTGTGTCTGAGGGTTTTCAGAGGTGGTCCCCTTCTGTTGAGTTCAGATGGGTTTAACTGTGGCGTTACTGATGAGGGCGTACGGGTTTATCATGTTTTCAGTTCAGAGGTTAAGGCCTCAGTATAGAATGGTAATCCCAGGGGGATTACCAGGAGAATCTGGTGAATATCTGAGGGGAAATCCCTCTCTGGGATGCTGGGATCCTCTGTTTGTTTGGGCGGCGCATCCTCCGGCATGCGTTTATGGTACAGAGCCCCGCGCGTATGCTGACGTTCATGCTGAGCGGGAGCGGAAAGTCTGACACGAGCGTGTCAACGAGCCGCGCTAGCCGTCATTTCATCGCATGCCTGCAGGCCGCGTGCGTGCGGGCAGTGGACGCGCAGAAAACGGCAGAGAGATGAAACGCTTTGTTGAGTCGTTCTTTATTCTCTTTTTTTTTTTCAGGGACCGTATGAGCGAGCTTTCAACTAATAATCCAACCACTAAAGCTTTAAAAAATGAACCCAGCTCTCATCTTTAACTGCGGCACATGATTGATCTGTTTTGTTTTTTTTAATTATTATTTACGGAGCAGAAGCTTCCCCACCCCCACCCCCACCCCACCCACCCACCCCGAGGTAAAACGGCCAAATGGAAGACATTCAATACCCGTAGAATGACAGGATTCCCCTTGGACAGGAGATATTGCACATACACACACACTTGCCAAAGGGCTCTCCCTGCAGATGAGCTGGGTCATTTTTCATTACCCTGGCTCAGAGGAATCAAGTGTGTAGTAATGGAGCGCGCTCACACCGAGCCAAAGCTAGGGAGGAATAAATCCCGGGCCGCGGAGCTCGGCGGGGGCGGAGCGGACCCGCCACGGGACGGAGCCTGCAGAGGGAGGCCTCTATCGCTCTGTCACCCCTTTATTGTCGTTAGAGTGCCTGGCTCCTGGGGGAGGATGAAGGAAAGGTGTGCGTTTGTGCTCACGCTGGTTCCTTCTCATCTCTCCGCTGTTTCTTTCGTTATTATGCGGCTTCTGTTCGTCTGCCTGACTCGTCTCTGTTCCACTCTTCTGCTTTGCCCTTTTCACGGGTATTTCTCTTCCACGTACCTGCACAAGCCCCCCCCGCACCACCTGAGACAGCACAGCCTATGGGGGAGAACAGGGGTGGTGAGGTGGAGGTCTGGAAATATATTTTGACTTTGTAGGGCAAAGGATTCCCTTGTCCCCACTGTCCGAGAATCACGGTACTTTAGTCAGCCGGATTGAACCTCTTTGTGAGGAAAACCTTCAACATGCCTTTTTACATGAAGTTAACCCCACCCCCTCCCACTGGGGCCACACCTATGGCCCTTGCAGCGTCTTAGCTTAGCTTAGTCTTACAGTGCCTCCTCTTCCATGTGCCCTACATTTCTGGCACGGAGCGCAGGACGGAGACGGAGCTGGATCTCCCACAAAGTTGCCATGACAACTTTTGTTTGCGTCTTAGACCGGAGAGCACGGGGAGGAGGGGTGAGGCTGGACGGAAGATTTATGCGGGTGTGCTCGCGTTGCGTGCCCGTGCGCGGGTGCGTGCACTCGACTGCACAGTCTGCGTCCGTGCCCCTCAGGAAAATTAGTAAGTGCTTTTAAAACCCAAGAGTTATTGTGTGGATGGAAGATCACCCGGCCCCTGCGAAGCTGGTACCTTGAGTGATGTTGTTCTTTGGCTGTGTCCCTAATTAGCCTGTCGGGTCTTTGGATCCCCTGAAGGACACACACGCACACACACGCACGCACAAATACACAAGGGCAAAATTAGCAAAGACCAGAGCAGATTTAGTTGCTTTTTTTTTTCACCCAAACCCATTTTCCCCTCTTCCCTGCTGTTCTAAGACAGGGTGCATGTTTAATAGGCCAGAAGAATACATTAGGACTGTGACACATTCACACACACACACACACAGGAGTTTGCAGACAGGACTGTTTAATATTCAGCATGCTAAATGATTAGTGTTTGGTATTCCGTCCAGTCACAGGACAGTGGATTGAGGCCAGCAGAGTTCAACCGCACTGCAGTGCACAGTGCCCTTGAGTTTAGGCCGTGAGCTGTGTGCGCCCGCGCGTGTGTGTGTGTGTGTGCGTGCACGCGGTCTCGGCGTCACCCTCGTTGTGGGGACCTTAATCTCTTCACAGAGTCACACTGTGGGGACCCGTCGTCCTCATGGGGACAGGAAGACGTGAATGGACGAGTAGTCCCGCTTGACGTCACGCGGCCCTTTTTTTTTGTCTGAATGCGTTGCCGGCGGTATCGCTGAACACGGGGTCGCTCGGGTCTCCAGTAATTTCTCACTGTGTGAATTATAGATGAAGAGAGGAGGCGCGCGGGGTAAGAGATCCTTCCCCTGCGAACGACTCACGCTCGCATGCACAGGCGGGCAGCGGCAGGCCCGGATCCTCGCAGATCAGCCCCCATGATCGCCCGAGGATGTGTTTCATTGAGATAAAAGTCCAGAAGACGTGATGTCACTCTTACCTCGTCGCCCCGAACCTCTCCGCCGCTCGCCCGAGTCTGTCGGCGCTGCAGCTCGCCCCCCACCCCCCCAGCTCCATCCTCTGTCCCTCCTCAGAAGCTACTTCGGTTACTGAGTCACCTCGGATCCGTTTCACCCAAAACACAGAGCAGATGTATGGCCGCGTTTTCAGAGGCGCACACACCAAGACACGCGAACACACACACGACAGCGGCTTTATCAGCTCAGTGCCCCTGCCGGTCTGGAATTCCAGGAATGTCCAACCCGTGTCAGCAGAGGGCAAAGCTGACCAGAGGAAGAGGGAAAGGTGGTTTCTCCCTCCTTTAGGAAAACAGGCGAAGTGGAATCCTCGTCTCCGACCGCAGCGCATCGCCATGACAAAAAATAAGCACGGACGCGCTGAGGCTGCCGCTCGACCTGCGCGCCGACTAACCACGGAGGACGGCGGTGGCTCGCTCGCCAACCGACACGCCGCGGCGCAGTGTCACCGCCCGTGAAAGGCTTCTGTTTTCTTGGATGTCGCCGAGGGACGCATTCGCTGCGGTCCAGTTCCGGAGCTTTCTATATTAAATATAACTCCGGGCTCTGCGTAGAGTGCGCCGCTGTGACCCACTTACTTCGAGCCACATCGTCCCGACGTCAGAGACGGATCGACGGGACACAGAAACCGGCATAAGAGTTTATGGGGGACTAAGAGAGGAGGAGGAAGGATGCGGACATGACAGCAGTGGCCCAGCGGGGAGCGGGAGCGACTGAATGAGCAGCACGAGATAACGCAGCGATGCTGGATGTTCAAAAAGAGCGTTCCGTCACTCGACGATACGACGGCGGAACCTGAAGAGAATGAAGAGAAGAATTTCAGACTGTCAGGAATTTATGAGGAACAAGGTAAGGCTGTCAGTGTTGCGACTAGGAGGCGTATTATTCAGACATACTGCGGCGGTGAGTCCCAGCCTTCTTCCGCTAACGTGACCTCGCTCGCTCTTCTCTCTGTGACGCCGCAGCAGAGTGCGAACCGCCGGCTCGCGCTTTCGCATGCGGCTACACACACAGAACCCCTGCTGCTGCCGTTGCATATGCACCCATACTACAGTATATACCATGTATTCATAATGCATCTGTGGTAGCAAACTACATGCAGATGCAGGAAGCAACTTTTTTGCGTCTCCTGGGACCCTGGGGTGTGACGCCTGTATCTCGCCAATTCATCTGGGGCCGAAGCTCCTCTGGGTGCCCACGGCAGTGGAGGCGGAACTCACAATATGAAAGGCAAAGAGGGATTTGCGTGGATTCAGCGCCACTAAAGTCCGGATCACGCAGAATCTGCGATAAAGCGTGACTTCTCTGTGTCTTCCTCCTGCCTGCCGAAGCGCCTCGCAGCGCTTTCCCCGGCAACGGTTGTGATTAAAATTCGCGAGCGGGAAGATGCATAAGCGTCCCCATCTGTCGGTTTTAATCTGAGGCTGTGCTGATTCGAGCCGAGAAAAACGTCTCCTGAAAAGACAAACGAGAGAGGCCGGTGACGCCCGGGAATGGAGCTTTGTCGTGAAATGAGAACAAAGCGGCGCTGGCTCGAAATATCTGCAGTTTGTTTGAAGTGCCAGTGTGTTTCTGATTTTTTTTTTTGAAAACGCCCTAACTGGAACCACATTTCAGTCCCAAAAGACACTCAGGACGGGCAGGGAGGGTGGAGCTCCTGGACAGGCTGAAAAAAACAAGCTCACACACACACACACACACACACACACACATATTGAGCAAACAAAACAGATCCCTCGTCCTCGGTCTTTTCTCTCGACATTCCTGGCCGCCTTTCCGTGACCCTCCCTGCTCCGTCTCCTGCGCTGCACGGAGAAGACGGCGGGACTTGGCCCCGCTGCTGTTTTTCCACCGGGTTTTCAGCAGCCCGTCCAACTTCCACGCTCCGAGAGCAGCGGCATGTTTCGCCCCGGATCGCGCGTCGCGTGACGTTTGAGCTGACGGCGAGTCGTGAGGCTCGAGGCGGTGATCTCGGCACCGTGAGTCGCCGTCGAACCGCGCTCTGTTTGTTTAGTCTCCACAAATACGGGAGGGGGGCGCAGACAAAGACAGGGGAGTGGGAGCCTGGAGTGTGTGTGTGTGTGTGCGTGCGTGCGTGTCAATCTCAGCTGCCTACCGCAGCGTCCCACAGTCAGGGTTAAAGAGATTCTCCATCTTGCTTCAATTAACCGCGCGGCGCTGTTTATATCACATTCCGCCAATATAGGTTACCTTCTCCAGGGCCGGCCCGCCAGCACCGCTCCCCTGCTCTACCCCTAAAACCTGACTCCAATACCCACCTCACCCATTTTTCCCATTTCGGACCCCTGCTCCGTGGAAATACGCCAGATCGGCACCTCATTACGACCACGCCTCAGCCCAGAATAGAAGCCCGCTGACCCTATAACGAGGCCCTGTCAGCGCCCCGCATATCTCACGCCTCCGAGCGTGTCTCACCCGGCGCCCCTCTCTCTCTCTCTCTCTCTCTCCCTCTCTCGGCCCTTGAAAGGTGACCGTGCACGGGAAAGCCACAGTCACTGGCCAAACAGCTGTGCAGCCACTCACTACCCCGCCTCGCTTCCTTTCTTCCTTCCTTTTCCTCTCTGGCTGACTTTGTGAATCCTCAGCCCCCCACCCCCCACCCCCATTCAGCTCCTCTGGAGGTAGTCACATCCTTTCCAAACAGGAAGAATAATTCATAATCTCTTGTAAGTTTAAGCGTTCAGGATCTTCCCTCCGCACGTTTGTTTTGCTCCTCTCGTCGGTCTGTGTCCGTTTTGCAATATTTCTCCTCGGCCTGGATTGTCCCTCTCCCTCCCTCCCTCACTCCCTCACACCGGTCAAACAACAGGGCCCTTGTGGCAGCAGACTGAGGAAGCAACCAATAAAGGGAGATATGTATTTGACCAGAGAAAGAGAAGGAGGGATGGGTGTATGTATTAAAGCCAAAGAAAGAGTCATCTGGAGATGTTTAAGTTGGACAGGCCAGTTACCGGTGTCTGGAACAGGCCAAAAATACCCAGAAAGAGAGAGAGAGAGAGAGAAAAAAAAAAATCCAGCAGGAGGGGAAAGGATACACCTCCTCGTTTCTCATGTGACCGTCGACATTCAGCGAACGAAGCTGAATCCTGGGCACGCAGCACGCGAGCCACGGTAGCAGCAAAGCCGCTCAAGCCAAGCACATTAGGTTTAATTGCACCTCCGCAGCGACTGTGCGTTTCTGATGGATTCTGCAAAATTAAGATCAGGCATCGCCCGCGCCACGTTGCGGCCGGCTCAGACGAGCCGCGTTTACTACACCGATGCTGCGAGGTTAAGTTAATCTTTAGAAAACAAACGTATCCCCGACGCTGACGGCTTAGCTGAAAGCATGCTACATATGTATGTATGTTGTACATGTGGCCTCGCTCTGTTTTCATAACATGGGGATTACTGGTGTTGTAATACAATAAGAGAAAACAGACTAGCCCGTGCTTGCCGAGTCATTCAAAGGCTGTATTGACAGTAGGTATGGGCTTATCCCTGCCTTTGCAGCGCACATTAGTATCTATTTATGGCACCGAAGGCTGGACTGAATTTGTTATGCTAACAACTTGTGGTTTTCAACGGCCGCTGCTCCAGCTGGGTAAGGTGAACACAAGTGCCCAATTTAGGATATACCAAAAAAAAAAGAGAAAGAAAAACAGTCAGTCCAACGGCTGCAGTGGACTGAAGGCCAGATCGCTCGATCGTTCTGTGCAAGGCAGAGCAGAGCGCGAGGAGGCTGGCGTTTAAAAAGTACAGACAGGAAGTGACAAGCTGCAGAGAGGGAGAGCGAGCCAACCGAAACGCATGCTCCGCTGCAAAAATAGATGATGCCTTGCGGGAGGCTGTATAAATGCACACGGTAATATAACTGCATTGTTGAAGTCTCATGAGGGTTGAGACTTTCTGGGGGTAACCCCCCCGCGCATTAGTTGTAGCGCAGCTGATTTCACGCTGGAGGTACAACCGTGATCGCAGCTCTTTGTTATTTACCAGCCGCGCATCGGTCGGTTTTAACGGCACACTGTTATAGCGTGCTCCGCAGACACGAATGTCTGTTTGAGAGCGAGAGAGGTCTGCAGTTTCTCATGGCTGCGAGCTGCTGCAGAAAATTTCCCCTCATCCTCTCCTCTCCTCTCCCCGCCCCCCACATCTCGCCTCCATTATTCCCGTGTTTTCGCGAGCGACGCCGCTGACAGCGGAGCACGCAGCTGGCGGGTGCGGGCGGCTCCGGACTGCGGCGGACCGCTCGGTCCGCGTCGCCCCCCCCTCTTTTGCCGCTGACCGTTGGTACGGTCCCCTGCCGCCCGCACGATCACACACACACACACACACACACACACACACACACACACACACACACACACCGCTTGTGCACACGGTGCCGGTAGCTCGAGAAAGAGGAGGAGGGGAAGGGGAAGGGGGGCGGGGAGGAGGAGGAGGAGGAGGAGGCTGGCCGACCGGGACCAGACCCGTGAGAAGCTCTCCGCTTTCGGAAGGAGGGATGAGAGAGGAGCCAGCCTCGGAAAACGCCGCGAGTTATCTCCAGCCTGACCGGCGAGGACATGAGCTGAATCGGCCCCGGGGTGTTTAGAGGACACGCGGGATCCGCAGCGACCTGCGTCGCTTCTTCCTAACTAATGGTCACTAACATGGATGCTGATGTGCCTCCTCCCCTAGGCCGGCCGGGAAAAGGGGTGTTTTTGATCATCCCATGGCTGTAACACGACTCATTTCTCACTGGGATTAATAGAAAGGTTTTGGGTTTTTTTGGTAATCGTGTCCCTCCCTGTTGAAGCCGTGGGTTGTTTTTTTTTATCCTTCAGCGGGAGCCTCGCGAGGAGCGTTTGTTTGCAAGGTAACTAACTCCCGATCGTCGTCGCACCGACCGAGCATCGCTGTCAGCTGTCCCGCGCGTTCGCGTGCGCCTCCGTGATTTCCACGGCGGCAGCTCACCGACGAGACGCCGCGGACAGCCGCAGTGTTTCGTTCCTCATCTCTCGCGCCTTCCGATCTCGCCGGTGAGTCAGGCCTGAGGATGGTGGTGGTGGTGGTGGGGGTAGTTAGCTAAGTCGAGCCCGACCGGTAACGGGTCGGAAATGTCGGTGTCAAACGCAAATCACGTGAATCCCGCACCGGGACGTGGGGTTCCCAGCCCGCGTTGCCCGTGCATTAAAACGCTGTGTTTACATCCGTGCGCCGGTGCAGCTCCAGCGCTCTCACAGCGCTCTGTCTCCACGTAAACAAACGTGCGGCCGACGCTCTCCCGCGGCGAAGCGTCCATCCCACGTTTTTCTCTGTTTTCGCCACCCCGTGTAGTGACGGCCAGCTCTTCGTAGGAACTTCAGTAAGCTGCGTTTGATTTCACGGTGGATAGAAACCCGGTGGCGTGTGTCCCACTTCCACAGAGTGAAGTCCATGACTCAAAACAATAAGTGTCCGTCTCTGCCGGATTGGATTTCCTAATTTTAGCCTCCAGGCAGTGATTTGTTAGCTTGACGTTAAGGTTTGTGCTTTTCCCCAAGTGTCCTCCAGCAGAGAGTGTGTGTGTGTGTGTGTGTGTGTGTGTGTGTGTGTGTGTGTGTGTGTGCGTGCGCGCGTGCACTGTCTGCATTGCAGTTGAAAGTGTTCTGCAGGCAGGACACTTCAGTAAGACGTCTGGTCAGTGTACTGTAGCCTCCCGTCACATGTCCAGGCTCAGTAATGTGATAATGGAGGAAGAAGATTAGTTTAATATATATATTTGCATACAGTCCAGTAACTTCACATTTACAGACATGACGCAAGGCCCGGGGGCCAGCAAGAGTTTAGGCAGGGCAAGTTGCTTGACCAGTCACTGATGTTTCACGGGGTTAATTAAGTGTTAGTCAAACAACACAGTCAGCAGACTAAACAAGTCATGTGACTTCCATGCGCTGGAGACGTGCTCGCTACTTGTAATGATGCTATCCCTGCAATGTACTGTACTGTGCTCTTTGATCATGTGCCCAGTGACTTTTAATGCAAGGGAATTATCGCATTAGAGGGTCAATGTAGTTATTAAATTATGGGAAAAAAAAAGATTTTCTTTTTTGGGCTGCCAGAGCAGCAAAAACATGCAAGACTAGGACATTGTCGTTATATTATCTACAGTTGGTTATGATGAATCATACTTGTATCACTGACCTACTGCACAGTAGTTGTGCTAGCAATTAAAAAGTCTGTGTACAGTACAAACATGGAAATGTAACTCCAAAAACGGGAGATCAAAACAAACGCTGGAAAACGTGTGTGTGTGTGTGTGTGTGTGTGTGTGTGTGTGTGTGTTACTGACTGTGTGCACAGGTGCACCCAATCTAAACCCTCCAACCACAGGAGATCAATGGTGTGTGGGCGGGTAAAGTGAACCCTTCAAAGTGGTGAGAAGCCACACACACACACACACACACATACGCACACACGCATGCAAACACACACACACACACACACACACACACACACACACGCACGCAAACACCCACCCTGTAGCCATTCAGACTTCACACATTGACGAGCGCAGAGACACAACCCTGTCGCTCCTTCCCCTCTCTCTCTCTCTCTCTCTTTCTCTTTTTTTCCTCGGTGTCTTCGGCTCCCTGCGAAACTCTCGCCTCCGGCCTGCCACCTCAGTGCCAGCTGTCCTGAGTCGTGAGAAAGTAGGTGCGCGTTATCCCCACGTTGTGGACACACCCGTACCAAATAGCTGGAGCCTCAGGTGGCCAATGTGATCCCTCTCACGGTGGAGAGTTCCAAACCGGTTCCGCCTGTGCTCGTGTTTACGGGGTCCGTGCATTGGCGGGAGTTCTCGTCGGACGCCCGGCGGCGAGGATGTCAGCCCTCCCTTTTCCCCTCTGTCTCCGTCTGCTCCAACATTTCTTAGCCCTCCACCCCACCCCTCCAGACACACACACACACACAGACACACAACTACCCCCTCCCCTTCCCCCAGTGCCCAGATGTGAGGGAAGTGTGGGAGGAGCCAGGGGGTGTTTGTGTTCCTCAGGGTCCCTGCTTCCTGTTAAATTGTGGAGAAACTCAGCATGTGTTGAAAACACCACCACACGCGCGCGCACAAAACACACGCTAGCGTGCCGGACGCGCTCGGCGCTGCTTTTCTGGAACGTCTCCCTCTGTTGTTCGCAGTGAATTTTATAAATCTTAGTCTTGCGCTGATTTGACTCCGACCACGCAGTCACGAACCTTCGGACAGGCTTGGAGAAACGACTCGTCTGTCACGTGACATGTTTGGTCTAACGTTTGTGCATGTGGTGCACATTTTCCCACAGTTGACTGTTTCATGGTTGCACCTGCTTCACTGTTTATGGATGAACTTGGCAGATGGATACTCTCTCCTTTTTTTTTTTTTTTTTTTTGCCGCCCTCCTCTGCAAACCCGCGTTGTCAAGGTTGCACGAACGCTGTCGGCAGGCAGCCTCACTCATCGTGGTTGTTGTAGCCCGCTGGAGGATAATGGATTCCCAGCTCAAGGAGGAACGTGAGAAATGTCTATGAGCGCACAACATTGTCCCTCCTGGCTCAATTAGGTTACCGTGTGGATTTCGCTGGTGGAAGAAGCATTCAGGTCCTTTACATAAGTAAAAGGATCAATAACACTGACAAACTAACCAACCGAGGCAGCGGTAGACCAGCATCTCCCGTGTTCTGCAAAGTAAAATCACTTCTTTTTGTTAGTGGGGTCTGGTGGCCTTGAACGCAGCGGTATAAGGGCCGTTTCTTGTTAAACAAAAAAGGTCTGTCCACTTCGTCAGACGTTTAAACTCCATGACACAATCTGAGCCCCTCGGTAGCGCAAAGAAGCATTTCAGTGGACGTACTTGGACATGGGCAAATGCCCAGTCGGATTGCATCGTAGCGCTGTTTCACGGTTGGGGTTTCACGGCCCGATTGTAAAGATTTTTGTCGCTATCAATCATTTACACCCAAAAAATATGGGGAAATAGGTTGCAAATCCCGCAGTGATCCTTTTACCACACAGACATGCTGCACGCTCCCGTACTAACGGACGCGGGGGTGCATCAGGCTCTTGTTTGACTTGACGGACAGTACAAACAGTCATAGTAACGAGTGTCCCCCGTCTTTTTGTCCTCTTCTTTCTCAGATGACAGAGGGGAGGCGATGTCAGGTCCATCTCCTGGACGACAGGAAGCTGGAGCTCCTTGTTCAGGTGAGTTTCTCTTCCTCTCTCTCTCTCTCTCCTTCACCCCCCTCCCCCCTTGCAGACTCTCGTCTCTTTAGAGTGAGGGAGAAGTGATGGCTGGTTGTCCCCGAGAGACGCGATTGCTGCTGACCAAGGGAAATTTGGTCGGCAGTGGGTGACTTTGCGATTTCTCGATGCTCACCTGATCTCTCCACACACACACACACACACACACACACACACAGTACCACACAGCAGACCCTGCCCTGATTTTCTCTCCCTGTAGATCTATGCATGGAGACACAGTGTACAGTGCTGATGGTACCATAAATAGGAACCTTTACTTACCCTTAACGCGCTCCGCTGCTCATTTTTCATCCACCTCCTTCCTCCTGACCCACAGATTACCTCAGTAACCATCAAATAATCGACTACCTGCCTACATCTACTTGTCTGTCTGTCTGTCTGTCGACAGTGCTGCAGCCAGCCTCCCTTTTTTCCCCTCGTCAAACCCTTCCTTTTGTTCAGCGAGCGTTGTTTGGTAATGCAGGCCTGCGAGGCTCTGTTTTCCATTATCTATGCCGTATTAAACGTGATTGTGGAAGAACTGTCACAGTTTAAATGAGCAGACATAAGGTTTGCGTGACTGCGTGCGGTATCTGCTCCCTTCAAGTGCCCTTCTCCCTCGCTGATTGTTGATGACAGTCGTTTTTGGGCATCTGCGAGACCCCTGTCGCAGTTTGGCTTTGGCTAGCGGAGCAGTTTTGTCAGAAGCTCCCTCCACTCTCCTAAGCTCCACTCGGGCGAGACCGTCACCCGATTCCTCTGGAAAGAGAGAAAGACAAAAGGAGGTAATTGCCCTGGAACAGGAGAAGAGGAACAGCCGGAGAAATAGAAAGCCTGACGCAGGAAATTCAGGAGGTTGCGAGGGAGAAGAGAGACAGGAGATGACAGTGAAGGGATGGGAATAGAGCGGAGAAAATGGAGAGGAGTGCCAAGGATAGGTCTGCTGACTTTCTGATTTGATTACTCTGCCAGAACTGATCCCCTCTTTCAAATTGGTACTTCTTTCTGCTCCTCTTCCACTCTCTCTCTCTCTCCATCTCTCTGGCTTTCCACTCTTGACCCTCCATGTCTTTTTTTTTCCTCGCTCACCTTCTCGCCTGCCTTTCTGGGGGCTGGGTCTCCCTCGAAATCTCCAAATGCAGCTGCAGCTCTCCTCTCGTCCGTCCCTCCGTCCGTCCGTCTTCTCCTCCGCTCGTTATTCGTCCTCTTGGCCGTCAGGAAAGGAAACGAGGGCGTAAACATTACAGTCATCTGTATTTCATGTGAAGACTTTTACAGGTGTTGGAGGAATTTTCTGTTTGCCATGTCATGTACACAGTCGCAGCAAATGGCGTTTGTACAGTTTGGCGGTGGTGTTAGCAAGACAGACGACACGTCAACGGATCAGTGTCTTGTAAATCAGGATGCTGCTCCCTGTTCCCTCTCAGCGGACGTACGGCGGGCCAGCGAGTTGTTTTGTAGGGCCGCAGAGAATCGCGATGTTGTTCTCAGTTTTCCAGTCGACTAGGAAGCAGCCGCTCATTCGAAGGAAAGGATTTCTGGGAGGGAAGACCGTAATCCAGAAGCGGCTCCGACGGTCGTGTTTCTCATTATTAAGGCAGCGCTCCAGCGTTGCGCGCTCCGCCGGGCCATTTCACGTCTTCGCTGATCGTTCGACAGCGCCGTGGTCGGGCTGCCCTGTCTAGGGGTTTTTTTCCGCCCAAGTTCCTGTGGAGCAGCTGTTTAACCCCAGAAGCGCGCAACGCCAAGCGTGTCGTGACACTGCTAGACCAGTATTTAACAGCTCCGTGGAGAGGAGAGGGTGAACAGCCTATTAAGCGTTTATGAAGCGCGCACTCAGGGTCATCACTGCCAAATCGGGTCAGCGTCCCATAAATCTCGCCCACGCCGGGCCCCGCCACGCACGCCGTTGTGTGCTCTGCCACTCGTGTGTGGGTCTGCTCCGGCGTGGCCCTGTAATTCGTGCGGCGTTAATTACCTGTTCTGCTGAGGAGGCACAGGCTAAATGTCTATTAGCAGTAATGCTGCCTAAGCTAGCAGAGGGCTTTGCTGTCTGATAGATGGCTCCATACTGTGTGTGTGTCATCTCGCTGTGTCTGGAGTGTGCGTCTCTCATTACTGTATGTGTGTGTTTAGCGTACCCTGTCACCTGCTATATCACCTGCCGCTCACCGACTGTATCGCTGCCGGCATCTTCCACGACATTATTACACATCTGCTCGCTTTGTGCCGTCGCGCCCTTGTTGAGTTGTCGCTTGGAGAGAGGGCCAAATTCAATTACGCGATCCAGCGCGGCGCACGTGATCTTCACGCTCTGCTTGGTATTCATAACAACGTCGCGAGCGGGAGCGAGGCGCCGAGCGCTCACCCTCCCGGAAGTCCTCCGCTTGTTCTCTGTCGTCCTCCGTCACGCGCTTCTGATATTCAACAGCGTATCTGGAGGTTTATCTCATCCCTGTATCGTGTTTCCAAAAGTGTGCTGTATGTGTCCACGTGTCCCCCCCCCCCTTCACCGGCTCATTGTTTGCCACGCCGCGGTGGCACAGGCGATGTTTAATTGATATTGTTGCCCAGGCAGTCGACTGCTGCGCGGGTAATAAGAGACCACCGCTGCAAATGTGTCTCAGACGGAAACCAAAACAGGCATTACTGCTAATGCTATAACGATAGCCTGGAACCAGACCTAAAATTTCCCCCGTCGAAGACGTTCGGAGCGCTTCAAAGAGGCCCCGCGCCGCTCTCGTCTGTGAATGCTGGAGAGGCCACAGAGGATGGGAAGACCAGTTTCGCCAGAGTCAGACAGATCGGGGCTTAGACACGGTTAGGGTCACCACGTTAATCACTACTCTTGAAGCTCTATAGAATAAATAAGAAAATAACATGTTGGCCATCTTATTCTTTGCTGAGCCAGGGGTGGGGGGGCCTTACTTTAATAACAATGTACGTTATGATGGTGACAGAGATTTGTCAGAGGGGCACGGCGGCAGAATCGGAGTCGCCCGGTTGTTTGTTCGGATTACAACTTGCGCCTGTACGTTTATCTTCTCCTGGAGCTCTCTCCATCGCTTCCCTTCTCTCTGGAGTCTTTTCGTGTAGCAGGATCGCTGTAGGCGTCGCGCTTGCATGAGATCTAGGTCACTGGAGATGCGTGCGTGCCTGTGTGTGTGTGTGTGTGTGTGTGTGTGTGTGTGTGCATGCCTGTGCTCGCTGTGTGCATGACATCACCTCCTCTTCTTTAAATAGCTCTCAGTAGCTTCCGTCACTGATGTTGTAGCCGTGCAGTGAGCAGATGAACGCGGGACCTCGGTGGGGGTGGGGGGTTTGTTGAGAATGCGTACGCCTCCATCCAACCAAGCAACATGATGTGAATGTAACTGGCACCAAGATTCGATTTCTCCTCATACCGTGGACGCACACACACAAACTAGTGTGTGGTGCTAATGTTCCACGAGTGTGTAACCCAGGTAATATTAGTCCTTCGATGCTTCCTGGTAGCTTGGTGCAGTTCTTCTCCTCTCCATGCTACCCGCAGAGGCACTGTCTAATTCAGCATCTGATAGCCACGCAACGGTTAACGTGAAACTACAGCTAGTGTACGGCCTCCATTCAGTATTAATAGTTACAGACATTTGTTGTGTTGCTGTGTCTCCTGAGCCAAATCCAAATCAGAAGTCCTGTCCTGAACGTACACAGCGCAACACGTGTGTTCCTCCTGTTCTCCCTGCGTGTTGTGATGCTCCGTGTGCACGAGGCTTGTGTGCGTCCGTGAAAATGCAGGCGGGCACACCCATGGTTAACCTCAGGGTGGGGCGTGCTGTTGCAGGATGTCACAAACCAGCAGCACATGGCAGCAGTCCCTCTGCTCGGCTATAACATGCTCGGCGCGCCGGCGAAATGGAGCTCGCCGTCACGTGACAGCAGAGCTCGGAAAGTATCTCCACGGCTGGGCTCTGAACGCGAGCTGCAGGCCTCTCCCCACAATACAGCCGTTCAGCCCAGAGCCGTGACTCTGCAGATGGGGGGGGTCAGAGAGGCGGAAAGGAGAGAGGGAGGGGAAGGGCAGGGGACTTGCACTGTCAGCAACATCCACACGCGTCATCCATCTTTCTCGCACTCTCCCCCTTTCATCTCTCTCCGCCTCTCTTGCTCTTCTCCCCCGGCATTTGTCAGAATGCTTAGTCACTGCAGTAAATCAATAGCTGATGAGTTAACATTAACATAAAGCTCCACCGCGTGCACTCACCCCAATCAAACTGCGGCGCGGTGAAACGCACGACGGTATCAGGACTGACCAACACGAACATAAGGAGGGCAGTGCTAAGCTAAGCAGCGCTAACATGTCTGTCTCCCCCGCAGCCCAAGCTGATGGCGAAGGATTTGCTGGACCTCGTGGCCTCTCACTTCAACCTCAAGGAGAAGGAGTACTTTGGAATCGCGTACACAGATGAAACGTAAGTCTCCAGCCTGTTTCAGGTTTTACCCATTTTAAAACGTTTTTCCACGCGACACGTCCACCGCCCGTTAGGTCTACCGCCTCTTGAATTGTATGAGCGCTCCAGTTGAACTTGGTAGCGTTGTCCCAGGAAATCTAAAAACAAACATTTCCATTCAATATTAGCAAGACGCTGCGCCACGATGCAAACTCCCGCTGCCAGGGCATTGTTTGAGTCATGTGGTTTCAGAAATGCTGCAGTAAACCGTGGCTGTTGATTTTGGCCTGAGCTTTTCTCCTGAGGGATTTCCAGGGTGCTTTTATATGCTTAACTGTGTTTGTTGTCATTGTGTGCAGGCGGATTTCGGCATGAAGTGGCTCTTAGATTCAAAAATGTTCTTATTTACCTTAAAAAAACCCCAACAACAACAACTTGGTATCCTGTTTTGAATTCACGTTCTGCCTTTATGCTGGTCAAAATGAAAAATCAGGAAATCAATTGATGTACGGATGAAGGTCCTGCATGTGAATAGTTGTGATGTCAGGATGAGGCTGTGATTCGTCCCGCTCTGGGCCCGCAAAAGGTTACGGGCCCACGTCTGTGAGAAGGCCTGCTCTCAGAACCGAGCTTGAAATGCAAAACTGACATTCAGATTAGTTTTACCGTGTTTCGCGACCCGGAAAGACAAGAGCGCCGCGGCATGATGGTGCGGCGCTAGCCACGCAGACGTTCAAATGATTTACATACTGGCAAACATTTCCATGCCCTTTGTGTCTGCCTTTTGTTTTGTTTTTTTTTTTGTGTTCCTTTCATCTCGCTCACCTGCTGATGTCGAGCAAGACCGGCTTCTGCTCTGTGGCATTTACATGGCTCTGACGCAGTCCGAGGTCAGCGCCGGTCCAATGCGGCGCCATATCCCCTTTGCATTTCTTACTCCCCCCAGGGCTCATTCTGTGGTGTGTAGATTTGTTGTGTGTGTGTGTGTGTGTGTGTGTGCATGATTCAGAGACAGAGACAGAAGGAGGGCGACTTTGATGGAGATGTTGCTCAGTTGCTCAGGAGACCGTGTAGGGTTACCACGGTGACACGCTGTCTCTGCAGTTTTCCCCTCTGTTGGAGAAGGAGGGAGAAATGGGGGGGGGGCTAGGGGAAGGAATGATAGAACAAACAACAAAAATGGAACTTCTCAGTCTTGAGATGAGGTTTGTGCGCGTCAGAGTGATTGTGTTGCTGCTCTGTCTCGTCAGGGGCCACTTCAGTTGGCTGCAGTTGGACCGCAGGGTGCTGGAGCACGAGTTCCCCAAGAAGTCGGGCCCCATCGTCCTCTACTTCTGCGTCAGGTGAGTCTCTCTTTTTCGTGAAACAAATCGCCTCACCAGCGCGCTCCCTGCTCTCCTGATGGAGATGGGGTTGGAATGTGTGTGTGGGAGAGTTTAACGATGTGTGTGTGCATGCACGGGCATCCATGTGGTAATGGGAACAGATTAACAAGGCCCGTCGTGACAGGCCCCCCCGATGAAATTGCTTCGACCCCGGTGTTTAACTCCCGCCACGGGGGCCTCTCGGCCAATCACGGGCCTCTCAGAACTCATCAGTATGCAGTATCGCCGCGGCGGAGCTTCGCTGCGGCCGCAGAGCGCCGTGCTCCAAACAAGATGGCAGAAGGCCCTCCCCGAGGGAGAGGCGCCTCGTCGCTGCTCTCTTACGTCTGGCGGTGCGGCGGAGCAAGCGGCGCTGAACACGTGACCGAGGCACGTGGCCTCGCGGCGCGCTCTTATTATCACCGTTACTGTGCTCATCTCCTCGGTTACCGCGACCTGTTGTGACAGGGTTATGAAATAACACCAGGCTCCCACACTGCTCTCCCGGGCCTTTGTGCCGCTCACACAATGGCCCCTTTCACATATGAAACAGTCCAGAGTCGCACACAGGCACCGGATCAAGTGTGTGTATGTGACGGAAAGACAGAAATACACTCAGAGAGGGCGTGACTGTACATTTGTGTGTGTGTGTGTGTGTGTGTGTGTGTGTTTTTTGGGGGTTGGTTGTGCGTGTGTAGGTGCTTCATTTCACAATGGGCTGTTGAAAAAGAAATAAAAAAGCACCTGACCCTAAGAAGACATTTTCTAATCTTTCTTAGCCTCAAATGAAAATCCACAGTCCTCCCAACCCGCCACAAACACACACACACACACACACACACACACACACACACACACACAGGCACACCCACTGAATGCCCTGAAGGGAGAGCCGAGGCTTTGTTTGGGGGTCCGCCGGCCGTTCCCTGTCCCCAACATATCTCGATGATGTCATACACCCCCAGGGGGCCGAGGCTCGCTCGGCAGCGCGCACGGTGACGTGACGCACGTTGATGTTGCTAAACAATGACACCGAGCAGTCATTTCCAGTTGACATTTACGACGCGGCTGGAGTCATGGCACAATGAGGTGGCTGGAAACCAAAATAACATCCGCAGCACACAGGACTATTGTTCACCGTACTTAGTTTGCAATGGCATCATTGTGCAACCTGACAGCGATACTGTCAAAATATGCCGGATATGTATATTGGGTCGTGACTACTGGCCACCTGCAACGTTGGCACTGGAGTTGAACTGATTTAAATGTCCCTGTCTTTGTCATAGTTCAGCTACAGAACCACATAGAGCAGCAGTGTGTGTGTGTGTGTGTGGTGTTGGTGGGGGTCACCATGTGTGTATTTGAATAGACTAATAGGTGTTTGAGGATCTGGTGGTGGCGTTGTAGCGTTTTGAACTTTGACCCCATTTTGGGGGCTTCATGCCCCCCCCTCCCGCAGTTCAGTCCAATCTCTAACCTCAATCTCTCCAAATGTCACAGTGACTGCACCCCCCCCCCCCCCCCCCCCCCCCACACACACACACACACACGTCCCACCCTCCTTCTCAGACGCACGCACACACACACACAGATACGCAGATTCAGGAGCATAATGAAACGACGATCAGCCCAAATGTCAGACCTGCATCCATTGTCAGCCTGAGCGCATTGTTTCCTGCGTGTTTGTGCATGTCACTGTGCAGGCGCACGCGCGTCACGCATTTGCACGCCGCGCGGAAGGGGGTTCGGCAAGGCGGCCCGGCTCCCGCTGATCCAGCGGGCAGCGCGTGCGCGTCCCATCAGCGCCGCGGCTTTAATTAAATGTTCCCAGTGAATATCGACGAGGCTCCTCTCACTCTCTCCTGCGGCTCAATGGGTGACGCGATTTAAGCCCCTCCAGTATCGACCCCTCCCCGCAGTCCCTCTGACTCAATACACACGCACACACAAATGCGCATGTGCGCACAAATGAACGCATCCATGGGAGCGTGTTCATAAAAAGTGGTGCTTCGGTCACATGATGCGCTGGCATGGTCAAGAGTGTTTCATCTGTTATGTCACCACTGTGCAATTTCATGCTCATTGAATATGTGTGGGTGTGGGTGTGTGGGTGGGGGGGACATCACCAAAAACATGTCAGTGAACATGTGAGGGCATCTTCTGCACTTCAGCATCTTTTTAATGCTTAATTCCACCGGAGAGAAGCTAACAATGAACAGCCTCCCCCCCCCGGCTCTGCATGCATGCACCAGCTAAAATTAGACTGCATTACAACGTTAGCTCCCAGCTCACCACCGCTCTGCCAGAAGTGGGTTACTGTGCTGCTCTCTCCAGTATGCCATAGAGTGACTGTGTGTGCGCGCACGCGTTTTAGTACTGTAACGTGCACGTGGAATCACCGCACGCACACTGCCGCCGCTGATGCTGCAGAGAGGCCCGATCAATCCGCCTGCAAATGCGCGCACGCTCACAGGCCCACAGTGGGCGAGAGGGAGAACAGGTCACCTTCTAGTATGTTGCGCCCCCCTCTGGTAACTTTGGTCATTGCACAGTTCCTGCATGCTAAATCTAATACGTTACAACTCACTGATCTTCCTCGTAGGCTTTACGGGACTCTTTGGAGCATCCAGGGTCAACTAATGCCTCTGCTGTCTTTTGCTGCTGTCTTGAGGCTTTTTCTTCTACGTTTTCAGGTTCTACATCGAGAGTATATCCTACCTGAAGGACAACGCCACCATCGAGCTGTTTTTTCTCAATGCCAAGTCCATCATCTACAAGGTAAACTCATTACTTTGCTGCCAGAATGTATAATGTCGGTACAATTTGTGTGTGGAGTGTATCATTTATTCTGAAGAGCCGCGCTGCGTGGGGGGGGATGCGACTTTGCATTCAAAAAGCGAAATTTGCTTCCGGGCTGGAACACTGCGATTGTGTGGAGGAGTGAAGGGCTTCACGCTGCTCATCGCGGGCTGCTTCATTAGTCCGTCTCGGGTCCTAAATGAAGAGACGCCCCGAGAGGCCAGCTTGGACTTGAGTGCACCAGGCTGACGCGGCCAAGCAGAAAATGTGGACCATTTTCATCAGCAGTTACACATTTCACGTTTGAGCAACGACCAGCGAATAACGTAGCACATCCGCTGCCATCTGTCACCGTTAGAGCATATTTATTTTCGGCCATTTGAATGTCACTGAAGTGATGCTGTGAACCAGACACTAACAGCCTGGCGGCACAAAAAAAAGGTAAAAAGCATGTGGAAGCATCTGATAAATTAGCCCGCATGTATTTTGTACATTTAAATGTCCCGTTCAGAGACGACCCTTGAGCTGATAACCAGCTAATTTCTCTCGAGCCTGCACATCCTGAGGCCTGCTCAGTGAACAGTGTCCAGGAGAGGGCGTACGTGACCCGAAAGAAAACATCGTAGACATCGTTTATGTTATACAGACCCATTGTCAATTGTTTTAAATCGTGTTTGAATTTGAATATAACGTACTATCAAAGACTGAAGACACATTTGTTATCTTCTTACTAATCTTTAAAGTTTTAAATGTATGTACTAAATGCATATTAAGTATTATTAAGCCGAGTTGTTACAGACTCTCAGTTTAAGCACCATATACAACTATGTGTGTGTCCAGTGTAATCAGAGAGAGACTGTCCCACCAGTAGCCCTGTTGAACTGTCCTCGAAGAAGACCCCTGACCCCCTGTCTGGACCCCCCCCCAACAAGAACATCAATTAAACATCAGTGTGACGCACAAATGATCCCCCCGCTATCTCCAGTGAAAAACGATCCCCACGCAGGACAGAGGCCAGAAACAGAAGTAGTATTCTGCATAAACACGTTGCACGGCGGATACAACGTGGCAGACCAGGATTCGGTTGGTTGTATGTGCAAGATGTGAGAAGCGTTTTGTGCTCTGCCGACAGAATACGGCCCGTGTGACAGTGTGTCGGCCCTCTCGCCGAACCACCCAGGGCGGGTTGGCTGGGTCTCGTGTTTCGTCTGATCTCCCAACCAATTAAGAGGTGGATTGTAAAGGGAACATTCCTGGCATGCTTGACCCACTACTCACTGGCCACTAACCCTCATCCTTTTCCCCCTCAGCGCACACGCAACATCGCCATGTGCCTGTGCGAGTGCACGGTGGGTTGTGTTAGTTGAAGGCGGGTTTTAACGGAGTTCGCCGCTAATTATCACGCAGTTAAATGCAACCGCAAATCTCAGGGATACTAAACCATCCCCCGTCTCTCAGTTTCTCCTTTCTTAGAAACTCAGAAAAAAACGGTAATGCAGTTTAAAACAAACTTTTGAGCTATCAGTAACCAGAGTAGCCATGCCTACCCTCAACCCCCCAACCCCCTTTCTCGTTGCCTCTAATCTCTGAGCTCCATCCACACAGAGAGGTCATGAAATCAGAGAAGGGAGAGAGGAAAAATGGAGGGGGGGTGGGTGGTGGTAGGGAGATGAAAGAAACTACCGACTCATCTCGGAGAAATGGATGATGATCAGAGGCACCTTCACTTTTCCTCCCCACATCCGTGGAGCTGCTCGTTTTATTTACAGAAGGAGCGTCTCATTAATGGACCCTCTCGTCTTTTCTCTTCTCGTTGCAGGAGCTTATTGAAGTGGACAGCGACGTTGTCTTTGAACTGGCCTCCTATATTCTACAAGTAAGATAAAGTGTGTGTGTGTGTGTGTGTGTGGGGGGGGTTCCTCCTCAGCTCCAGCACTTTTCTCCCTCCCACCCCTTTCTTGGAGTAGGTTCAGGCCATTAACCGTGATACCGCCAGGTCATGTTACACTGGGTGTGTGCGCGGGTACGCGAGCGTGCATTTGTGTGTGGGTGCAGATGTGCGGTATCGAGTATGCGCTCTGTAGTCTCTCACAGGTTTCCGTCCAGATGAAGGTTTAATGTTTTTCTCTCAGAAATGTCTCCTCACTGCTTTTTCTCTTTCCCTTTCTGTTCAACAGGAGGCCAAAGGTGATTTCACCAGGTAAGCGCACTCGTATTCACCTCGCTCCAAATTCACGCTGCTCCCTCTTGGTAACGAGAGGAAATCTGTTGAAAAACAACCCAACACCTTATTCACTTGCTCAGCAGCCAGTTGCGTCATGATATCCATGAAATCCGCGTGAGGTTAGCTGCGATTACGGTAAACCTCCATCTCCACTTAAGACTGTGGATCAGGGGACCACCATCTTTGCGCCAGATTCAGTCACGGGCGAATCAAATCTCTAATCGAAGTTGATCCAACCGAGGGAAATCCCCTCGTCAAAGCGAGAGCGCAGTGACGGACCAGAACGATCGCCGAGCCCCTGAGGCCACCCTGAGGACTGGCATGCAAAATATAGCTCTGCGGCCATCGGCGGCGGTCTTAAGGCCGGGTTTTCTGACAGCCTGTTCAGTCTTTAATGCGCGAGGGCTACACGCGTGTGCGCTCACCACTGGAACATGAAAAGTTCCCTAATGCAATTTAGTAAACGTGGCTCCTGGGCTGCACATCTGATGTCACGCGCGATGTCGTCCCCTCGTCCCTCTGACGACAGGCAGGCGTCACCTCTGACCTCATTTCCGCCGGCGAAAGCAGTAAATAAACACGATATCCCGCGGGCGGCTGGAATGTGACACACTCTGGAGACATTCCTTTCACCCTCCTCCCGCTTTTCTTACCCCCTTCCTCCCACACGCATACCTCTCGAAAAAAAAAACCCAAACTCTGCAGACCCTGCCCTTCGCAAAGCTCTTCATCACCACACACTGTACCACTCTTCCCTGTGAAGTTACGCCACAGCTCTGACTGTTGCTCTACTAATTTATCGGCTCGCTCTGGATATTTTATGAAGTGTCCGCGAATTTTCCAGTTTGGTCCAAGAATTATCTCAAACCGAAAGTTCAAAGCTCAAATTGCGCGACGGGGCTCTGCTTTGGATCAACTTACATGATGGTTTGAAAGTGTTTAAAGTTTTTCAGACTGAATTTACGGCGGGGTTTACTGGCTTGTCAACATGAACATGTCATAACGGCACAGCCATTGTATTTGTTCCATTTTTTTTTGTTCATCCGAGCTTCGGCCCGCCCTTTCATTGTGGTCACTGCGTATACCTAATGAGTAGTTACTTGAACGCGTGTCAACCAGTCTCTGCACACAGCTGTGTTCAGACAGTGAAAGCAGCCGGGTCGGGTGGATGGGATGGATCTCTTCCCGGGCTTTAGCTCATAGGTTGTCATGTTCCCAGGGCTTTCCCCAATCCTCCGGGCCCTTGGCAACGGCTGGGGAGAGGCTGGGGGATTAGAGTGGGGCGTTAAGACCTCCCGCCACTGGAGGTCTGAAAACTGAATCTGGGGCCAAGTCCCTTTGGCTCTCTGTGCGTCTTCTCCGTCTCATTTACTTCCTCTTTATCTCTTCCTCCTCCGTCCCCTTTTGTTGTTCCCCCTCTGTACTTGTGTTTGCGTTACTGTCCCTATTTTGTCTCCTCTCTTTCCAGCTGTCAGTGTCCCTGCAGCTGTTCAGGAAGAGACAGTGCCTGGCCTCAGAGGCGGGGGGAGCTTTTAGGCCATCAGCATTCATTCCTCCAGACTAAACGTTGCTCCTCGCTCCGCATTCTTCCAAAGTCAACGTTTCAATTCTCAGACCGTTCTGGGAAATATTCCATCTTCCTTTAACTTGTTATGCTAAACGTTCAGCTTGCCTACAGCCCAGTGGCATCGCTCGGGCAGTTTCTGGGCCCACGGCAGAGAATGATTGTTCTTGCAGAGCTCATTTTGACCGTGTCATGTGGTTTCTCCCTTCCAGTAACGATGCAACCAGGTCTGACCTGAAAAAGCTGCCTGCTCTGCCCACCCAGGCCCTGAAGGAGCACCCATCCCTGGCCTACTGGTGAGAGACGGCTCCATTATCCATAAAAACCACCAGAACTTTGCCCGAGCTCTTCTCTTCTCCCCCCTCACCCATCTCAATAATTTTCCTCTCGTCTTCTTATTCTACTGTCGTACAGTGAAGACCGGGTCATAGAGCATTACAAGAAGCTCAGTGGGCAGTCCAGAGGGCAAGCTATTGTAAAGTAAGTGTGTATGCGTGACTCCTGATATGTTTGTCCACTGTGTTCTCTGTAACCCTTACATGTCTGTCTTTCTACTCCTCACAGTTATATGAGCATCGTAGAGTCTCTGCCCACATATGGAGTACATTATTATGCTGTAAAGGTACAGTTTTACTAGTCTGCCTTTTCTTTTTTTTTTCCCTGCACACATGCCCCCACACGCAATTTTTGCTCACTCTGGACCGGTTTGGAGACTAAATGTACATTTTTCTGTCGACGACACACATGTGCACACTCGCCCTGATGTATGTTGTCGGTTGTGTGTTTTAGGACAAGCAGGGGATCCCATGGTGGTTGGGTCTGAGCTACAAAGGCATCTTTCAGTATGACCACCAGGACAAGGTCAAGCCCAGGAAGGTGAGACGATGCCGCTGCCCCCCACCTCCGGCTCTCACTGCACTACAATCAAAGCATGCACTGCACTCCCATCACTTAACATTAACACGCTGATTGTTATATTATATATTTTCCAAAGCCTCAATAACACAACGCTGTCTTTTTCTATGTCCATGTCACGGTGCCCACTGTCCATTTTGTTTCCCATTCACCGAGTCAGGGTATTGTGTTTGGGAAGAGCACTAACAATGCGGCCGGAGACGTTCAGTCTTGGAATGTTTTGCATCCTGTCCTGTTTTTATTTCTGTCGTTCTGTGGATGAAGACCTCCTCCCATGTCTCCTCACCCCGCGGGTCGGTCTGCAAAAGCCTTTTCTTACTTTGCCTCCGATCCCCAGTCGTGTCTGGGGCCTCCACCTCTGGCATTCAGCCTCGCCTCGCGGGGTATTTTTGGGGTGAACAGCGTCCCCTCCACGCTGACTGATCGCCCGGACCCTCCGGACTTGCACAAAGATATGCTCTCGCTCATAAACCCGCACGCTCACTAGCAAACACACACACTCACACACAGTAACCCGTGTGAACTCTGAACTCACCATCCTGACGGACACTTCCCGTCTGCCACAGCTTTCCTGTTTGCCAGTAACATTGTGGAGTGTGTGTGTGTGTGTGTGTCATGTTGAATACATTCCAGTCTCGCCATTCCTGCCTCATTCCCAAGTGCTCCAAAATCATGTGGCCACCCAGGCGTTATATCGCCACGGTGATGGAAAAAACGCCGTCTGCTTGTGATATCATCCACTTAATCTCACACGGAGCGCATGGACTCGAGCCCCGGGTCATGTGCGAGGGAGCCTGCGAAAAGGTCACAAACCATGTGTTCCCCATACCGCACAATTTGCACTAGTGTCCCTTGAACAGAGCAAAAGATGGCCATTCGTAGCGTTCCCTGAGGAAAATGCCACAGGAGAGGAGATGGAGAGGTGGAGGAAGGAAAGAGTTAATCGCATTCCCTCGCCGATGACTTATGAAGCATTCAGCTGCCATGGCAACAGCCAGTGGTTCGTTAAGCTTCGCCACTGACTCGCTCACTTTCTTCTCCTGTCCCCCTTTCTCTTTCTCTTTCTCCCTGACCCGGACACACACACACACATTTATGGAAGAAAAGAAAGAGTGAGACTGGGCCTCCTCGCTGCCAGAGAGTGATTGTAGTCCAGAGCCTAGTGTGAGCCGAAAAGGGATTTGTGAATTCAGCATCACAACTTCAGCTGACACCTCCAGTGAGCACAGTTTAGTTGTTTTTTGTTTTTTTTTTTTTTGTTTTTTTTTGGGGGGGCTGCTCAGAGCTTTCAGTGTTATGTTAGTAACGAGAGTCATCCCGTTTTCCGACAGACAGGAGGAAGAGCAGTTGATTTGGTCAGTCGGTCCAGTGCCAGTAAGCGCTGACTCACAGTGCAATCAGCACTTTGTCACTGTTGAAGTTTTCAGCACTGTGACTCAGCGAGGTTGCGGCTTGACACGTATTATGCGACGTTTTGGGCCAATTACCATCTTTTGTCACAGTGAAAGCGGTTTATGTTTTTTTTTTTTATTACTTATTACTCATAAGTGGCCAAGTGATTTCAAGTTGAGCTGTGTAATAGGTGTGTGTGCGGGAGGCGGTTGTGTTTAATTAGTGCCTTTACGAGGGGAGTTCCTGTTGTTTCTAAATGCAGACCATCTACCGCACCCTGCGTGTTTATTCGGGGATTTTAAAATACTCCTCCCTCCCTCTGCTTGCTGCAGGCCACATGCAGACACATGCAGTACACACAGGCAGGGGTTTACAACCCAACCACACACCGTACTAATGCCTCGGGAGTGTGTTCTGAATCATTTGGGTTGAGATTATTGGCTGTTGACTATTTACCTGGCTGACTGGTTTAGGACTAATGCGGAGAAGCTTCTGTCAACACTGTGATGGAGCCGCCACAAGGTTACAATCAAGTGCAGCCATCTGTGATGGAAATGAGCATCATCTCACGTGCATTTCGCTGCTCATTCATGTTAATGTATGCGAGCACACACCCGCTTATGTCAGTCAGCTTCATTAAGAGCGAAATCAGCAGCGACAGCCTGCTCTGATTAGCTGGGTTTTTTTTTCCCATAAATCTCAGCCCTCCAAAACAACACAAACAACAGGAAGTACCCCCCGGATTATATCTGCATCTCCATGACAACTGCTGGATATGGTGTTTCGTGCCAGAACCCCGCCTATGGGTGAAACAATAGTCTTTGGGAGCCTCAGGTCCAGCCCGAGAAAAGAATAATACCTGGGCTCACTGTTACAGTGGCCTCTGCTATTTACACTCTCTATTCTTCCCAGAGTCCCCGGGGGAGTCCACTGCACAGAATAAAGACCTGTGCCCCGTATCAGATCTGACCTTTTCATCCGTAATGGATGTGTGATTGGGTCCCTGCATATGAGCACCAAGTTGTTTATGAATGACCACCCACTTCCTCTGCTTGTATTTGTGTGTGTGTGTGTGTGTGTGTGTGTGTGTTGTGCCACTAAGTGCCCGTGTTTCACAGTCAGACAGGAAGAGGATTTATGGGATACGCACGAGCCGCGCCCTAATAACAGACGCAGCCCGCCAGCTTCAACGCAGTTCCCGAGAAAGACGCCGTCACCGCTATTTTATTATCAGATATTCAAGCTATTCTCCAAGTGATCACAAAGACTACAAAGGGTTCATTAGGACAATAGGCTTATGTAACCGCAGCGCTTTTGGAAACAGCACAGAATCTCAACAAAAATGGCCTAAATTTAAACCCTTGAGTGACTTTGTCTGCACTCGTGGCTGTCAGCGGCCCCCATACGTATTTTGTACGTATGCGCGGCTTATCTCGAAAACATCAAAGTCAGCTTTCAGAAGTTACAGCGGCGTGGCGACGACAGCGTAAGTGGTCTCGTGCCTGAGCGCAGTTACAAACACCTGTCTTATCTGGCCCACATGTAGGCAACACACACACACACACACACACACACACGCACGCACGCACGGCCACTCCGTCGCTATCTGCCCTGCTCGCTATATTTAGCACCACGCTACATTAGCGCTGTGCACTCCGCTGAGAATGCACGGTGCAGAAAGAGTCTTGATAAGAGCGCCAGTTTGCCGCCCTTCGTGCTTGTGCACTACCGACACATATGCAGGACATAGAGTACATGCTGTTTACATGCTCTTTTCAGAGTATTTCTCCCCCTTCTCCCCTTTCCTTCCTCTCATCCCTCTGTCCATTGTTTTCTCAGGCTGTTAAAATTCCTGGGCTGTGACCTGTTCCTCCCTGAGCTCCCTTTCTCCTCCTTTCCTCCCTTATTCTGTCATAGCTGCTCCTTCTACTTTGTTTCTCTTTCTCCAGTTTGTCGGTTCTTACAGCTTGGTTTGCCTTTGCTCGCTAACGGCCGGCCTTTTCTGTGTGTGTGTGTGTTTGCACGCCGCCACCAGCTGATAGATGCAGGCCCTCTGGTGTTCTGAAATAGCCCACACCACCTTTTCTCTAACAAGAAACAGACTCAGACTTTGTGTGTGTGTGTGTGTGTGTGTGTGCGCGCACAGAGGTCTGACTAAACAAAGCAAGGGCACTTCAATTGTGAGGGCCACAGAACCCCCCCGCCCCTCCTTCATCACTCCTCCCCTGACCCCACACACACCTCCCAACCACAGGGCCCAGAGCAGGAAGCACAGTCCCTGAGGGAGGGAGGAGGGGTCAGGAGGAGGGGAGGCACAAACCCCACTCCCCCTCCCCTCCCTGCTTCAACTCTCATAGCAAAGCTCCAGGAGAGGAGGAAACTTAACACACACACACATGCCTACAGATGGTGAACACCCACCATCTGAAAACTTTCTGTTCCCTTGCGTCTGGGAGGGTTTAAGATACACACATGCTGCGGAGTGCACCCGGGGGGGGGGACTTTCTCACCCAGCTGGCTTTGGCCTCATTTAAAGAGAAGCTGATAGTTCATAAAGGGGACGGAACGGAGGGGGGAAAAAAAACAGAAAAGCAGAGCAGAGGAACGAGAGCCTCCTCCCTCTCAGCGCTGTCTGTCTCCAGAGTGAGGTCATCCAGCACAGGGATCCGCTGTGGACAGGACTGCCTGGTCTGGACCTGATCAGAGAGCTCCAGACTAGGTCCTCTTCTCTCCCTCCCACCTCCTTTCTCTGCTCCTAACTCCGCCTCTTCATTGGCTTCCATTTTTTCCCTCCTTCTCCTTCTTATCCATTGCATTTTTTTTTTCAAAACAAATTGGACCATACAGAGAGGAGAACGGAGGATTTGGCTGAAAGCGGTGTGGATTTAATGTGAAGCATGTTGTTGTTGTGTGAGCAGCCCCTGAAGAGCGCGTGTTTCTCCTAAACCTCAGGTGTTCCAATGGCGGCAGCTGGAGAACCTCTACTTCAGAGAGAAGAAGTTTTCAGTGGAAGTTCATGACCCCAGGAGGTAAATTTATATCACAAATTTTGAAGCAGGGTTTCAAACTGCCACAGTGCTTTCGTTGGAAGAGTTGAACTCTCTGTGTATTTTCTTTTTTGTAAGGTTGAAATGTTGATTATTATCTTATATGGCTCCTTCTTTAGCGATGAAATGTTACTGCCGTTGACTTCTCACCAGCTAATATTTGGAAGCGACACAATTTTCCCTCAGTTGTGGATGCATTCCAGTCGCGCTCCCTGTATATTACCACTTTGCCATATGTGCATGTGTTAAGATCGAAGCTGCAAGCGGCACAGCGCAGGAAAGCAGAGATCGGAATCTAATTCCGTAATGGTTGCAGCGTTTGTCTTGGCAATGGAGCAAAATATTGGGGATGTCCCGGTGGAGCCTGACATAGATTGATAGGCTGATTATTAAACGCGCTCGTGCAGCCACATGCATGCGCGCGCAGGGCAAACCCTCGATAGTTGACCACAGAAGGATAGATGGCTGAGCGATTGCTGTTTTGCGGAGGAAGTGACCTCTCGTGTGTTTATTTAACATGGCTATATATGTGGAGTGTTATTCTACAGACAGAGGGAGGGAATGGGAGAGGGGGAAAAAAAAGAAAGACAGACAGGGTGAAACGGAGAGCACTGGTGTTTTCTTTAAAGGAAGCTATCATTTTGGGTGAGCCGGTCTGTTGCTCAGTTACAGATGTGTGTTTAAATTAGGACGAGTAAACAATGTGGAACATCGTGTGTGGCTTTGTAAAAAGAAAGAAGAAAAAAAATCACTGTCAGGTTTGCTCTCTCAGGGCCTTTTAATGTTTTTTTTTGTCTCCTTCTTAACAGCAGCCGCCGCCGCAGCGGCACTTTCGTTAATAGCAGTTAGTAGTGGGGCGTTTTCACTGTGGTAAATGTGTAGCTGCAGTACCTTTCGCATTCAGTGTATATAAGGAGGCCTCGTGTCCGCTCCTACTGTAGGGCGTCGGTGACGAGAAGGACGTTCGGCCACAGTGGCATCGCTGTGCACACCTGGTACGCCTGTCCGGCCCTCATCAAGTCCATCTGGGCCATGGCCATCAGCCAACACCAGTTCTACCTGGACCGCAAGCAGAGCAAGGTCAGTCGGTCCCACGGAACACACCCTCAAAGCACGCCACAGACCAGAGACACGGCCCCAAATGTGCAACGTGCAGCGTTTTGGCGAAGCCGCTCGTTGACGTGCCCCTCTCCGTTCTTGTCCGTCCAGTCGAAGATCCACGCAGCGCGCAGCCTGAGCGAGATCGCCATCGACCTGACGGAAACAGGAACCCTGAAGACCTCCAAACTGGCCAACATGGGCAGCAAGGGCAAGATCATCAGCGGCAGCAGTGGCAGCCTGCTCTCCTCGGGTCAGTACATAAATGTGTGTGAGTTAGTTTGAGAAACAAGGACTCTATGGGGGGGGGTTTGTTTGTGTAGTTGTGTTTGCGAGCGTGGTGATGAGGTGGAGCCGCATTGACAACCAGAGGGACAGAAACAGCTGCCCCTGGAAAGAGGCCGCTGGTTCTCCACTGAATGTTCTCACATGCAAACCCCACCCAGTGTCCCCTTGCATGTATAGAGCATAGAAACCCCCCCACCCCGTCGCACAGACTCATCCTCCGGGGGGCCCCTGTCCCTCCTCTAAATTTAGCGGGGCGGGGGAATGAAAAGGGCAGCGGGGCAGCAGGTGACTGCGCCACGGCCTTTAAAACAATGCTTGTCCGTGCTGAGGTAGTGAGCGTGACGGAAAAGTTTGGTGCGCGAACTACGATTCCTACGGAGAGGACGATGCTCGCGCGTACGACGCGCCAGGAGAGCGCGCAAGGCGGGCCACTGCTGCGTTCTCCGCCACAGCCACGTGGGCACGTGGGTCTGGACGTGGCTGTGGGGTCGGCTGTTCAGAGGCTGGCGCACCTTCGTGAAACAGCTGCTGGCGGTGTCCTGCGTGCTCTCCTCTTTTTCATCTGATCAAAACATGTTTCATCCTAATCTGCTCCTTTCCCTATATAAACATTGATACGCCTGCCTCCTCCTTCCTCCCTCATCCCTTCATTGGGGCCTTCACGGGTCACACTTCTGTTCTAGTTTGTTTTGTTTTGTTTTTTGGTCCCTACCTGTCACTACGACTTTAAGACTTAAATAGATGCAGAAACACCGGACTTAAAAATAGCATCCTTGGAACAATAGAGAGCCGGGCAGTACTTCTTGCTGTCACATCTGTTTCAGCAGTGGTTAGTTTTGTGTTGTTGCCACATTTGAGCGCACAGTGAACCACACAGGGTCACCGAGAGAGCAGCAGAGAAAAACAGAATGTGTGTGTGTGTGTGTTTGTGCGCATAGGGCAGTGTTGGTGTTGTTTTCAGTGAGGCATGTTGCAAACAAGACTGGCACCATCGCAGAGCCTTGGAGATTGTGCGTCACAGACTTTGTCCTCAGCTGCCCCTTCCTTGAAACGCTCGCGCAAAACACGCCGCCGAACCTCGGCTCGCTTATCGAAACGTTCCACTCACTTCCCTGTAAACATCCTGCGAGGCGAGCAGGTGCACGCGCAACTTCTCCCTCCCGTCCGCAATCTAACTTCAAAAAGAAGCCTCCTCCAGGCACACGCACACGCTCCTGACTCACGCCCTCAACACCGCGCTGTCTGTACCCTGCAGGCTCTCAGGAGTCGGACAGCTCCCAGACGGCCAAGAAGGACATGCTGGCAGCGCTGAGGGCCAGGCAGGAAGCTCTGGAGGAAACACTAAGACAGAGACTAGAGGAACTGAAGAGCATCTGCATCAGAGAGGCGGTATGAGAGAACACAGACAGACACGGGCAAATGTTTTGCGAACCAAAATGTTCTGTGGCTCGTCGTTTCTAACTTGACTTTCCTGTCCCCCCTCCTCTGGCATTTTCCAGGAGCTGACAGGAAAGCTTCCCAAGGAATATCCTCTGGATCCGGGAGAGGAGCCGCCCACGGTGAGGCGAAAGATCGGCACCGCCTTTAAACTGGACGAGCAGAAAATTCTTCCGAAGGGAGAGGTGAGCCTCCAAACCTCAGTGCTCCTCCGTGGCGCTTTATCACCCTCCAGTCTCCCGGCGCAAACAAGATGAAAACAAGAGGTCATCCGGTGGCGTCAGTACTGTTTTGCTTCATGTACCTGTGCCAGGCAGTGGGCCGCTGTAATTGGAAAATGTTTAGGGCCGTGCTAATGAGTCGAGCGTGTTTATCTGCTTTTAAGCTGGCTGTAAAGTTAATGATGCTGTTAGGACGGGCATTGCAGATCGCAACCGGCGTGTAAAAGCTCAGCGCAGATCAAAGGGGCGCTCAGGAGGAACCGCGTTTTCAACCTCACACTCTACGCTCTGTAAAAGAGCAGGGGGCGGCGACCGGCGGTGACTGCGCAAGCAAAGGAGGCCGAGAGCGCCGAGAAGCCGCGGTCTCAGACGTCTCGGACCTCGTAAGAAGTAGTTGCGCGGCATCTTCGCCTTCGCCGTCCTTCTGTGCCACGGGTAGATTTTCCAGAGCAGCAGAGGTTCTAAAAATAGCCTGGCAGCGTTCTCGCCATAGGAAGTGGCGATAGTAGGATTGCGTGCGTGTCTGCGTGGGTGTGGGTGTATGTGTTGCTGAGGCTGTATGCTTTGTCAAGGATCCAGGGACACAATATCACAGAACTGCCTCGCAAGCGAAAAAAAAGATGTTTCTTAATTTATCCCATAAACACGCACGGACAAAACAGAAGCCGCTCCAGTGAGAGTGCGGACGTGCACGGTGTGTGTCTGCCGCGAGTCTTTTCCCTTATCTCTAATCACACTCACAACTATATTACCCTGCGCCACGTGCTGCGGTACGTCGCTACACGTTTCCAGGTAAGCCCGCGGGCGCTATGCTGCACATTTGCAGCACGGCGGGGTAAGTTTGACTCGGTTCACCTTACAGTCTCCGTGCCGCAAATCTCCGGAGAAGTGTAGAGGAGGAGAGGATGGATTGATGGCGAGGGGTTATTACTGGGGGGCAGAGTGTCTCAACAGAGAATATCCAGTGGTGAGAAAAACACGGGGCTGCAGCGCAGATAAATGATTTCCTCGGCGTGTTTTCTCTGGCAGGGCCCCACGCTTGTGCGACCAAACACGTTGCATGGGAGAGTTACAGTCTGAATATGTGTCTGCAAAGCTAAGCCGTGTTGGTTTTGGATTGTGCGCAGGTTTCTGTTGCTAAAACTGTGCTTGCTTGCGTTGCTCAGAGTTTGCACTTATGCCTGTGTGTGTGTGTGTGTGTGTGTGATTATCCCAGGAAGAGGAGCTGGAGCGGTTGGAGCGGGAGTTTGCCATTCAGTCCCAGATTACAGAGGCAGCCCGGCGTCTTGCCAGCGATCCTCACGTGAGCAGCAAGAAGCTGAAGAAACAGAGGAAGACTTCTTATCTGAACGCGCTGAAGAAGCTCCAGGAAATTGAGAACTCGATCAACGAGTACCGGGTCCGCTCCGGCAAGAAGCCTACGCAGAGAGCGTCCCTTATCATAGAAGGTACAGTACGGTATACTCCTGTTCACTGCGGGGGAAAATCCAGTTTGTTTTCATCAGACTCCAGCCTCTTACTTCTTACCTTTTTCTCTATCTTGCAGAAGCCAATATTGGTTCTGAAGACAGCTCTCTGTCTGACGCACTGGTCTTGGATGATGGTAAGTTATCATTCCCAGATGCCCCGACAATGAGCGGCTCAATACTCCTGCATGGCAAGGATGAAATTAAATGTAATTCCAGCCAATTTATAGGGTTTTAAGTCTTATTTCAAATATTCGTCTGTTTCAGATGACCCTCAAGTCACAGGTACCCCCACCTTCTCCCCAGTAGCATCACCTCACAAGGGCCTCCCCCCTCGGCCGCCATCTCACAGTCGGCCCCCTCCGCCGCAGTCCCTGGATGGCCTGCGCCACCTGCATTACACGCGCTCCGACTATGATAAATCGCCCATCAAACCCAAGATGTGGAGCGAATCGTCACTGGACGAGCCCTACGAAAAAGTCAAGAAGCGCTCCTCTCACTCCAGGTACGCGGGAGTTTATCCTAACTGGCCCCACTGCAGTAGAGCTGCATACATTCCTATTTATGTGTGAGGCTACGCACTCAAATGCGGGTTGATCACATGTTTGAGTATTTAACGCCCGCCCCTCTGTTCAGTCACAGGCGCTTCCCAAGCTCCGGCAGTGCAGAAGCAGGGGGCAGTAACTCTCTGCAGAGCAGCCCCATCAGGAGCCTCCCGCACTGGAACTCTCAGTCCAGCATGCCGTCGACACCGGACCTGAGGTCCAGGACCCCGCACTACGTACATTCCACCAGGTCGGTCTTTACACCTTCACTTGTTCAGTGGCTCTTCAGGACTAACATGGCTCTGCAAAACATGACAGATTAAATGAGCATTAAACATGCCGAGTAAAACCTCCCACCCGGCAGATGCTGTGTGTTCCACAACTGGAATGGGCTCACGGGACTCCCGCAGAATTCCCAGTTCACATTAACTCTGTAGCTCTGCTCCAGCGCTGCACATGCTGCCTACTCACCGTTTGTGATTCTGCGTCTCACAGGTCAGTGGACATCAGTCCAACACGTCTGCACAGTCTCGCTCAGCACTTTAGGAACCGCAGCTCCAGCCTCGAGTCCCAGGGCAAACTGCTGGCGTCCGACCCCGACGCACATCCGCACCCCCTGGGAACACTGGGTAGCCCAGACTTCTTCCTGGGCCCGGGACGCAGCTCCAACGGCTCTGACCCGCTGGACGACTGTTCGTCCTGCACCAGCCAGAGCAGCTCAGAGCATTACTACCCCTCTGGTGGACCCCCTGGCAGCAACCCCAACTACTCCACCCTGGGAGAGGACTCACCGTCCAAAGCCAGGCAGAGGCAAAGGCAAAGGCACAGGTAAGGGTGGGGCCGACACAAAGAGACAAGCATCCTCGATGCAGTCCGTTGAAATAAAAGCCGTGAGATTTACGGCGCGGTCTCGTGTTCTCTCTGCAGGTCTGCAGGACACCTGGGTTCCTCCAACTCGGGCTCCATGCCAAACCTGGCGGCTAAGAACGGTTCTGGCGGAGGCTCAGGTGGAGGAGGGATGGGAGGGGGGCACCATGGAGTTTACCTCCACAGCCAGAGTCAGCCCTCCTCCCAGTACCGAATCAAGGAGTACCCGCTGTACGTGGAGGGCAGCCCCAACCCCGTGGTGGTGCGCAGCCTGGAGAGCGATCAGGAGGGCCACTACAGCGTCAAGGCCCAGTTCAAGACCTCCAGCTCCTACACGGCCGGGGGACTGTACAAGGAGGCCTGGGGGGGAGAGGAGGGGGGCGAGGGGAGCGGCCGACTCACACCGTCGCGCTCTCAAATCGTACGGACTCCGTCGCTGGGGCGAGAGGGGGGTGGAGGAGGGGGAGGAGGAGGGGGGAGGGCGGCGGTGTCTGAAGAGCTGCGATGCTGGTACCAGAGGTCCTCAGGGAGCCTGAAGGAGAGGAGTCACTCACATTCGGGGTCCACTTCCTCCGAGACGGGGTCACAGCAAGGCACCCTCGGACACGGACGGGGGAGCAGAGTAGGGACACTCGCCAAGGGCTCCCCAGGTGGGTCACCTCTGTTTGTCCTCATTAGGCCCCAGTGAGACTCATTACTGTGTGTGTTGGATGAGAACCTCACACCTTATGCGTATCCGGAGGTTCAAACAATAAACGTCCATCTCAGAAAATATTGCCCCAAATGAGGCTCGGGCTCAGGGCCCTCAGATTATGAGTGTGTGTTTTTTTGTGTATTAAGAGGTTCTTGCAATAACTCAGGACGCCGAGTAATTTTCCGTGTAATGTTGACACGAGGCTTCGGAGATTCAAATTTCAAATCCAAATAATCTGGCCGATGCATGTTTGACAAGCGTCTGGTAACGTGGCTCTCAGATTAAAACAGATGGGTCATGAGGGCAGAGGTGGAAAAGGAAAAACACACTGCCCCGCGCGAGGCTGGAACCGCGACCATCAGATTACGACGCCGACACACCTCACTGTCGCCTCTTTTGCCGCCTGCGTAGACGTCGACTTGTCTCTCTGTCTCGTGGCTGCACGTGTCTCATCCTGTCCGGCGTGACTGACCCTCCGCTTTCCCCACAGCTGCGTCGCCCCACAGCCAGAGGAGTATGACGCCCTCCAGCGAACACGCGGCCACGCCCACACCCCCCTGTAGCCCGCAGCACATCCTCAACTGGCAGAGCGGGTAAGAGACGCACCCAGGCGGCGGCTGAAACGTGGTCGCGACATTATCGTCGTTTGAGGAGAAACCACCAGCGTCTCTGTCCCGACCTCGGCCTAACATCCTCACGAGCTTTGGCGGGCTGTCGTACCCGCGTCGCCTCAACTAACCGCCGGGGCTGATTTCAGCGTGACTTTGGGTTAATGTCTACTTTAGACCTTTTTCTCACTCGGTCAAATCGTAACACTCTTCCTGTTGTCACTCAGTTCTGCTCTTTGTGTTAACGTCTCGCTCGCTGCATCTTCGTTCTTCGTGTCGTCGCAAACCCTCTGGTTGCCCTGTCCTCGCGGAGCGATTCGTCCGCCGCCTAATATTGTCATTTCTTTCCCGTCTTTCTTTCTCTCTACACTAACCCTCCTTTCCTTGTGTGTGTCCTCTTTCCTGGTTTAGAGGCACAGCAGACAGCTCTCCTACTGAGGACGTCTGTCAGTCTCCCCCTCAGCCCAGCTCTGATGCATAGAGGTACTGTCTCGGCCTCCCAGTGGACTGAAACCCAGAGTGTACTGTGGGGGGGGCGGGGGGGACACAGCAGCAGCATGAGCAGATGTAGCACAAAAAAACCCACCAGACTGCCCACAACTCCAGAAGTGTCACGAGCTCATGTAAAATGTTTGCCAGTCACTTACATGTCACCTGTGGGGGCTGCTATTGAGAGGGGGGCGTCACAGTTTCTTGCTCGTTGGTGGTGGGGATATACGTGTCAGGTACTCCTTCTCTGGCTTTATCTGTATCTGATCTCTGCATGTGCTCTGCTCTGCGTCCCGACGACGCGGCTCATTCCCCGCAGGATTTACTAATAAGAGTTGCGTGTGCCGTTTGCGTCGTCACGGAAAGCGGCGGATTTAAAGTTTGCCCTTTGAATCCCGGCGTGACCCCGGTCCCTCCTCCTCTGCAGGTCTTTCGGTGACAGCTGTTTTCTCAGCAGCCCCCTGTGCTCAGAGCTGGCAGACGTGCAGTGGTACGGACACGACAAGGCCAAACCTGGAACCCTGGTCTGAGACCTTCCTTTCGGGGCCCAGAAAAGTCCCGTCGCCCTCTCCTACTGCCTCTCCACTGTCCCTCACTACTACCCATCGACAACCGACGACCTCATCCTTAAAGCCCTGCGAAAACCCCGCCCCGACCGGGCCGGCGGAGCGGGCCCGAGCCTTCCTCCTCCCCGCGTCCCGCCCTTCGCCTGTCTCACCACCCTCTGTCACGGCTCCGTTGAGGGCTGACGCCACAGGACAGACTGAGAGGTGTTGAACTGCTGCCCCGCGGCACCGCGGAGCCCTTTCTTCACTCTCCCTCCGCCGCACACAAGCAACGGGGCGAGGGAGGAAGGAGCAATGGGGAGAGAGAGAGAGAGAGAGAGCACAGAAAAATCAATCAACCACACAACTCACCGAAACCAAGATTGGCCATTTCAGGATCTCTTTCATTGCTCATCTCCATGAACCCCCCCCCCACACACACACACACACACACACAAACACACACACACCATACCAACTCTACTGCACTGCCACCCAGACAGTGGATACCTGCTGGATTTGAGCCACCAGTTGAAAACCCATGTCCAGGCCCCAAACCGACTGTGTTGGATTTCATTTTCCCATCAACGCTGTGTTTTTTTTTTGTTGTTTATTTCTTTCCTTTACCCCCCCCCACTCACCTCGTCTTTATACAAAGAGATGACACAAACCTTTTACAAAAAAGATCAATCTGGATTAACAAACCTTTCGCGACAAATTCAACTCCTCTCAGTATGAAACCCACAACCAAAGACAACTACCGGACGGACCGGTCTCACCAGGGTCCCCCGGGCTGGCGCCCCTGCAGAGAAGCGACTGTCCCCGGTGACAGCGTCAGGAGGGTCTCTGGGACTCTGTCTGGGATATTGATGAGGACCATAGCAATAACAAACATTGTTCAAGTGTGTGAACTGGTTTGGATCTTCAGAGTGAAGTAAAGCAGGCATTTTGCCGCGTCCTCTGCCCGCCGACGTTAAGAGGACAGTAAAGGCTCGTTAGCGCAGGGAGGACGGGGAGTTGTGGTTATTGGGTTTGGCATTCTGTCCGTGCTTTCTCCACTGACTGCATCATTCATTTTCTATTATTTGATGTCTTTGGCTTTTGTGAGATTTCTCGGTCCATAACAGTTTCTTTGGCCGCGTGGTGGATTATGAACGGCGCTTCAGCCGGAGCGCTGAGGGCCCGGGCCGAAGGGTTGTTTTCGAACACGGCCACACACACCGTCAGAGTTACCGCAACATTTCATTCCACCTTTTCACATTTTTTCCCTTTTTCAGCCCTGAAAGGAAAAGAAGACTGGCTGTCGACGCCCATTGGCATCACTTGTAACCGTATATCGAGGCTGTTCGGTGACAAACCGCGACAGTTAACCATCTTTTTTCGTAGCGTCCCTCGTCTTCACCTTTTGCTCTCGGTTTCATGCACCGCTTCACACCCTGCTGTGTGTCCGTGTTTTCTCATCTCTCCGTCCGTCTCTCGAGGCATGACAGGAGCGTCCTGACTCAACGCAGACAGTCTGAACTCTAACATTTATGGGAACACATGAGTACTAACATATTTGTGCCAAACTTGTTGGTGCTTTGCATTTGTACTGTATGCACCACGGGGAGAGCAACTTCTTCAAGCCACAGACCCTTCAAAAAAAACCCCGCAGTCTAAAGTAGCTGTCCCATACGACAGCAGCAGCAGAGTATTACAGAGAAGACACTTGACATGCCTCTTTATAATTTGGCATCAGGGCGAAGTGACTTTAAAGCACAACATTAACAGCCTCTACGAGGGCTGGAGCTACTGTTGGTATGTTCTCATTTTCCACTAGTAAGTGCGTAACAGGCAAGGAGACAAACTCGAACCACACACAGAGCGTTAAACGATAGTGGTGGGTTTGTTTTATCATATATGGACGTCGATGAATTCATAATTAATACCCTACTATCAGGGCAGAAGAGAAGCCATAACTAGAACTGAGGGGGGGAAAAACAAAGAATGATTTTCTCACGCATCCCAATCAAACAATCAAATGTTCAGAGCAGGGTTAGAAAAGCACACCTGGTTTTGTAAAGTAGAACACATTTTCGCAAATCAGTTTTCCCTCATCCTCCCTTGTCATATGTTTATGTTGCAGGATAACGCTCACCGCTGTTGCACAAAATCTGAATTAATCAGACGTTCATTCTGTTATGATAAGGACAGGCTCTGCATCTCAGTGAGAGAGAGAAATGGACACTTTTTTCCACTCTCATTGCACCATTACGTGGAGATAAATGGTGTGTCACGCTGTAATGCATGGGAGGACTGATGTCTTGACAGATGTCTCACCCTCACCATGGTGTTTCCTTCATGCACTGACGTCAACTGTTGTAATCTGCCGCCCCTTTCTCGACCGTTCTCCGAAGAGGTTTTAACCCGCCCCCCCCATGCTTCTCCGTTCATGCCTGGTTAAATTACTGCGCCAGTTCCCCTCCAATAGGAAAGTCATCAGCGTATTCAAGTTTGACCCGGCTTTACGCGCTGAAATTGTGCACCCAGATGCCGTGCGTTCAAACATAATCCCCTGCATGCCGTGCAGATCCAGACCCCCAAAGACATCCAGCATCCAGCAGATTTCTACACGCTACCACTGGCACATCTTGCTACATAGTGTCGCCCCGCCCCCAGAGAGCCCCTTTTTTTCGACCTTGTGCTGATCTCTGACCTCGGAGCCTGATTGTGATGAAGTGTGACGTCCCCCTCCGTCTGTGGTTGCAAACACCCCCATATTTTCTGTGCTCGATCGAACATGTTTGCGGTTTTTGTAATGTTCCGAGGGAAATGAACTAACTCTTTTATCAGTTTTCCTGTACGTACGGAGGGCCACTGTAAGGTTTTGTGGGGTTTTTAACATTCACATTCATTGTTTTAACAAATGTTCCATTTTATATGAACCAGTATTGTTTGGGGTTTTTTTTAGTTCTGACATTGTAACAACCCTTTCAGGTGCTACAAAATGACCAGTTACTGCTTAGTCACGTAGGATCGAGACATCTCGTCACTGTTATCAATAGATTCAATACCAGATGTGCAAAATGAAGCTTATTTTAAAAGACAGTTTAATAGTAGAACACTTCCCCTACCAGACAATAGAGCATGTAACTTGATTTTACCAGTTCTGTTCAACTGTAACAATACATTAAAGGTGTTGTAGAAAAAAAAATGTGGAATTGATAAGAAGAAAAAAAAACAGAATTCCACAGTTAATTTATTCTTTTTTCTATTAAAAATTTGTATAGTAACTTTACATTTTTCAAAACTGTGTTGTTGGAAATTGATGATGAATTTTCAAGATGAGAAGCCGTGGTGGTTCTTGAGAGTAAGAAAAATAAATTATTGATGAATGTTCTCAAGATCATGCCTTTGTTTTTTTCCATTTAAAAATCATAAACATGATATTATTTAGTCACTCACATCCAGGTGACTCAGATTCCAGGCCTTTCAGCCGAAAAGGTCAGCCCGTCTGTGAAACTTATCAAAGGGAATCTCCACTTGTAGTCGCCGCTTCCGCTCGTCCGGACACACTCACCCGTGTGTCATCACATCCAGGCCACCGGTTCCTTCCCTCTCACGCTCCCGGAGAAGGAGGAGGAGGTGGAGGATTTCCTGCGGAGTCAAAAGGAAGATACACTCCAAAGATAAAAGATATTACTCATCACCCGTCTCTGCAGTTTCTTTCCCTTCACCGTTTTTGATTGGTGAGCCGCTGTGTCGCATGGGTTGGCTCTTCACTCAGATCACACAGAACAATCTGTCTTCGCGTTAATGTGACATGTCACCATTCGAGTGTACTGGCAGGAGATGCAGACATCTGAACCAGTGGATTGTGTGAGCAACTGAACATGTACACTCATATCACGAAACACTAGCTGCACAGACTGCAAACACATGCTCAAGCGGTAGTTGTGATGTTGGACCACATAGGAAAGTGGTTTCTACCAGAGGAATCAACTGTCGGTTTCTCTGAGGACACCAAATCTCATCATCCTACTTTTTTTTTTTTTTTTACTCTCCTTCTCTGTCCATTTACTAATGAATCCCATGCTGCTCTTTGTACTCGGCGTGTTCCCATAGCAGCTCTCCCAACCAGGCAACAGCTGGAAGCTGTTAGCCTGACATGGCGTGAGAAAATAGCTGCTCTGTGATTTTCTTTTTCACTCGCACAAATCTGTTAGCGTGTGTGTGTGTGTTCCCTATAGGGGTGGTGGTGTATGACTTCGCTTTATATTCTTAATGAAATCCTCCATCATTTAAATACTCAAACAAACCACACCCTTCACAGTATCTGCCCTTTGTAAAGTCTTTGTGAGGGCCAGCTCGAGTTTTGTTCCTTGACTTTCTTTTGTTAAAACGTTTTTGGGGCAGTTGTAGGGTTGTAACTTGGTTTAATGTTTAATTTTAGAATTAGGTTTAGCCTTACACTGAGGCTGGTGCCCTGAGGGCAGCGTAGGAGGTATTTAAAATGTATTTAAATAAAAATAAGTGCTCCGGATGTGCTCTGGACACAGAGAGATCACTGCAGGCTTGCTGAACGAGAATGTTTATATACACTGAACGAACATCAGAGTGAATTATAGCATGTCGTCCATATTTGAAAAATGAAACTGTCTGGAGTGAAACAATTTCGTCTTCTATTCTTACACTAAACAGACATTGATCAATATCTCACTGGACTTCAGCATGAAAAACGCCATGCTGCCCTCTGGTGGTGTGTTGAGCACACCACAGCGCAGCGCCTGAGAAAATCTGCTAATGAAGTTTAGCGTGTAAACTTTATTCGCAAACTGCAGTTTTACTGCGGTTCTTTGCACAAACGTTATCTATTCAACATGCAGTTTGTGTAGCTTTTGAATTTGTTAATGTGCATTGTTTTTTTTTTAAGAATCGCAGTGGAGAAGAGATACTAAGTCATTATTTACACAACATGATATCATTTCATCACATTTAATCATTCCTTAGGAGAGCACAGACCGTTCATACAGTCCCTGTTCAACAACAGTAACTATGTTTACAAAAGCTGTGCAAGCAGGAGTGTGTTGACAGCAGTTTGAATGTCTCAGTGAGCTGGATTGGATTTCTAATACATCACAGACTAAATTCCCCTTGTTCCTGTAGAGGTCCACCTATTTCGTCCGGATCCTGGCCAAAAGAAAATAACACAAAACAAACAGATGGCATCAAATCCAGCAACCTGTCATAATCTGTCATTACTGATTCATTTCATGAGAGCACAGCTCTCACACAACATCGGCAGCAGCTGACAGAGTTGCACTGTCATTCTTGGCTATTCAAGAAATTTGTGTCCATTGAACTGGAAATGACTGCAGGACCCAAGTTAATGGTGAACCAATCTCTCTCTTGCTCTCTTGCTCTCTCTCTCTCTCTCTCTCTCTCTCTCTCACTGTTATTTAGTTGTCCCTCCTGTCCCACTATAATTTACCTGTGAGAGGCGGCTGTAGGACTGAGCATGTGAGGCACTGTAGCGATGCAGGCCCCTCCAGGACAGGAGCAGAATGTAGAGGGACGCCAGGAAACACTGTACAGTAAATGCTATTGAACTGCCCTTTGCAATGTAAGAGCCAGCACGCTGTAAAGAAGAAACATTGCGTGGCAGTCAGAAAGCATTTATTCGCACACATTCAGTGTGTGAAATGATTTGACGTTGAACAAACTTTTCATGGTTATCACACGATTTCCAAGTGATAAATGAAAGTAAAAAGCAAATCCAAAGAATTGCACAAGTACCTGTTGGACTGTGTTGAGTGTGACAGGATTTGTAGACCTGAGACTGTTGGCCAGGAGAGCAGAGAAACCAAATAGCAGACTAAAGAGGTTCAGGCCGATGAGGGCGATGATCTATTTGTTGTCAATACAAAAGTCAAGTGAGGCAGTTGATATCATAAGTATAAACATATAACATGAGACCTGGTAAAGCAAAGCATTTACCTTTAATTTATTAGCTTGCCTCTGAACCTCCACTGCCAGACATCCAGCGACCACATACTGCAACAACACAAACAGTCACGGCCAAGTGTTTGACTCACGGTCCGTCTAAAAGATTTGCACTGAGTGGACTCACACATAGGCTTGACCACACCGGTGTTATCATGGAGACAGAGCAGTTGTAGCTCACACACGCATAAGTGACTGTGGACAGTATGCAAGCACATGCACTGAGGACCTGAGACACCTGAGGGGAAACACAGGACGCGTGAAGCTGATAAACTATGATCAATGGTTTACTAAAAAAAATGTAGCATCTCACCCCAGTGACTACAAGTCTGGTGTTGACTACAGTTCCAAACCAGCGATGAATCCTGGCATTGTCCAGCTCCTCACGACTGGTAACGTGGGTCCGTGGGCGGGTTGAGGGTGTCTCCTTAAAAAACACATGGTACAGCCCCTCCTGAAACATGTTCTGCATCATCTGTTGAGGAAGAAGAAAAGTGAAATCATAGGACGTCAGGATGAACGTTGAAAACGAAAAACCCACATACAACTTGAACACACACATGCAAAGCAGAATTTAAAACCTGATTTCAGTGAGCACTCACCTTCCCTAAATGTTGTAAAGCTTTTGACTCATTGATCCACAGGCCCTCATCGCAAGAGAAAATGTCATCTAACAAAAAGAATAAACATTTAAACAGTTTTTCGCACTGCTGCTCTCACTCTTCAGTGCGGTACAGTATAACCACAGGGTCAAAGTTCACTTGTGTTTGTTGATAGTGAATGGTTAAAGTCCCCTTTTTCAGGAAGTTGGGCAGGTCCTCACAAGAGCTTAACAGTTTGGCAGAGCTTCCTGTGCTATCAGAGGACTGGATTAATTGCAGAGACAGGTTGAGGCTTTTGTGTCCTACCTCCATTACTCACAGGCATAAACACAACACACCTTGCCATGAATACATTGATATTTGAACTAAGAAAAACTAGAAGGGCACTATATCAATGCACACAAGAAAATCATAGTAATATTATTAATATAATATTAATATGATATCAGTATGAATAAAATAACACAAATAAACTCGAAAGTATTCACAGAGTGAACAGAGTGACACACACACACACACACACACACACACACACACACAACTTTTCTTATTTCAAATGCTTTTAAGGAGATCTGACTCAAAATGTGAAATTTTGCCCATCTCACAATGGCAAGGAATAGGAATAAGTCTGGGTCTGCTGTGTTGCTCATTGTGGATCTGTTGTGTTTCTCTATGTATTATTGTAGGTCTCCACTCTGTTAAGTGCCTTTGAGAGAATGTGTGTCAGGATCTGGCGCTGCACAAGTAATATTTATTGCAAATTGATTTAAACCTTCACGATGTTTTTTTTCATTTCCTCTCAGAGTCACAGGAGGAGCTCAGGTGTAAATTATGAAGTTAATTACAGAGACTGTGGCGCTGAGCGGTGACGTCACCAGGAACGCCTACGCCCACCTGAGCCACGTGTTCCTGATTACCGGAAATCAGTGCGTGTATAAGAACTTCGGGCGCGCTTAATTTAGTTCTGTTTGTTGCGGGCGTGTGCAGGTGGGGCTCCGTCGTTAAACGTCCCCAGTGCCCGCAGGTCAATCCGGAACCGGGAGACGGGAACAGAATGGTGAGTGATGGCGGAGAGACGCAATGTTAGGACTCCGTAAGACGCAACAAGCGTGTATGTGCGTGTACCTTAATGTTGTTCAGGGTAATCTGTTTAATTGTGCGGCACACGGTGTGTACTTTTCATCGACTTTAATCATTTAAAAAAAGTTTTAAACAGCGCTGCCATATACAAACGCTCTTGCACCTGCAAACGCACCGCCCGTCTGATTTGGCCAATTAGCTGCTGGCGGGCCACAAACCTGAGGCCTGCGGCCTACTAAAGGCGCGCCAGAAATATCTCAAATCACATCTGGTGTACATTTCATTTACGTTCCTGTTGTTAATGTGTGTTTGCTCCTATTGTTTTTCAGACTGACTTGTATATTTTTTTAAACAACAGAAAAACTGTGTCCTGTAAAGCCTGCATTGGATTGACCTCAAAGTACTTTGTCAGGAACATAAACGCTCTCAAAAAAGGTCAGTGATACCCGTGTAGATAAGTTTTTAGTCTTTAGCTTTAACTTCTATCTTTAAATATGTATTAAAACCAGACACCAAAGCCACTTTCCAGTTGCACCACAGTGTCATTGTTGCAGAAACAGAGGCAGAGACTTGACTGGGATTAACTTTTTTTTTTTCTTCTCCTTTTTTTTCAGGTAGATCTACAAACTGTGAGTGCTGTGTTTATTTAAAATATTCGCTCTCTCTGTCATGGCCGCCGTGCCTTACCCTTCCCATTTCTTTTTTTTTTTTTTTGGGGGCTGCGCCATAATGACTGCTTTGCTTCAGCCGCTGTGCTGTGTATTGATTCTCATCTGTCACGCCGTGACTACTTTCGCCACATGCCCCGTCCATACTTCCAAATTGCCCACCTTCATTAATCCTGCTGTTTAATCATCTTTCTTTCTCTCTTTCTCTCTCTCTGTGAAATTGATAGCATGAAGCAATAGGAATGAACAGACCCATAGCTTACCTGATTTCAAGGCCTTGTGGTAGGGCTTTAACAGAGCATTTAGTGGTCTTTTGTCTGTTGTTTAGTGTGTATGTGAGACAGGAAGTTTGCTTTTGTAAAATGTTTTGCTGGAGAAGTAGTGATGAAGCCATGAATGTGGTTGAGCTCAGCAGTTGTTGTAGAGGTGGATGATGATGGAGTTTAAAGATTTTTGATGTGGCTTAAAGTCACTAATTGGCCTGTTGTCAGGTGTGTGTTGGAGTGTCATCTCAGTCGCTGCACCATTAGGTATTTAGCTGTCCAATCTGCTACAATCATTTGCACTAACCATGCTTCCTTTGTAGGTGTAATCATCACAAGGTAAGACCCATTTTTCATTTTCACTGGTCTTTGCGCCTGCCTGCCTCCCATCCTGTTGTATTGTAGGCAAGTTAGGAAATGTTATACCCTCTTTCTTTTGACCTTGTCTGAATAAAACTGAATTTCCATGTCTTGTTTCTTCATGCAGTACACCTTTTTTAAGTTAGGCACACTTCCACTAGGTTGCATCATTTTAAAATAAATGGCTATCAGTTTTGCCATTTTAATGGTTGTGTGTGTCCGACCCAACATGGCTGCCCCAATATTAAATATCGCCAACCGTCGGTTTAATATGACCATGTGTCAACCAAAATTTAATATGGATCCCCATCAGACTGATTTGCACATTTCTTCAAGAGGATCATCTGAAGGTATGTGATTTTTCTTCTTTGGGGTGGGTGTGGGCAGGGTGGCCGCTGTGCCAAAAAACTAACCGCTTCCTTCCTTTACAGGATTTCTATTTGCGTTTCCGGCCGTCCGTGCGTTCGTTTAAAATGGTAGCCTGTTGGTCGGTCCCACAACATAGGTTCGTGCGTCCGTCAAACCAACATGGCTGCCCAAAATTTAATATGGTATCTTTCGGTCCGTGCATATGCGCATTCATTTCTCCAAGATCATCTTCAAAAGGTGGGTCACTTCTGGCCGCCATGCCAAAAACTAACCACTTCTTTCCCAACAGCAATCATCTGCATTTCCCTCCGTCCATTCACTAGTCTGTTTTAAACATGGCAGCCTGTTGGTCGGTTCGTTAAACATTTTATTTCCTGGATGACACTTTGGAGGATCTATAAGTAAGTGCTTGCCAGCTTCTGTTTTTTGCCATGGCCGTTGCCATGATTATGCTTTGTTGGCCGCCGTGCCTACCTCTCTGTGGTTGACTGCTCATTTTGATAACACTGCTGCCCGCGCCCGCGTCCGTCTAATCATCGAAGCTTAACATTTGTTTTTTACGGTTTATACATAACATGTTACACTTAAGTTAGAATGTGAGGCAGAGTCATTCTGTGCATTGAGGTCATCTACAAAACATACATTGGTCTTTCGTCCGCAGATAGTGGGCTTTGTTAGAGTGCTGCAGGAGAGAGAAATTCTTGCTCCTTGTTGGTGTGTTTGGCCTAAATATGCAGTAAGGCTGACTCTGGTTGTAGTCAGTTAGTTGTGCTTGAAACTGCTGAGCCAGCGATCTGTATCATATGTTGGGTCAGAACTTGAGTTAAGTGGTTCAAAGTCTGAGGAGTTTGGTCTGACAATAGAGGATGTTGTTGGCAAGACCCTAATCGTTGCCTGAACTGTAAGGGTTCTGTGGTAGCTCAGTGGTTCTTTTTTAGCTTTTAGCTTTAAGTTTGTAATTAAAAATGCCTCGTCTTAGCCGCTGTGCTATTGCTCTGTTTCTTATTCAGTGGCTGCCATGCCTAACTCTCTCTTTTCTCCTCCGAAATCCATCCTGTCCTGCCCCCCATTAACATTTCATTTCCTGGAGGATCTACCAACATTTAGGTGTTTATTATTGGCCACAATCCTGACTCCTGTCCTCATCTGTCTTTCACTTTTATTGCCCTGCCCCTGCCGCCCCCCCCCCCCATTAACACTTCATTTCCTGGCGTATCTACCAACAATTGGGTTGCTGTTGTTTATTATTATTAGCCACAAACCATGACTCCTGTACTCCTGTCTTTCACGTTTATTGCCCCGCCCCTGCTCTGCTTCCCCCCCATTAACATTTAAATTCCTGGAGGATCTACCAACAATTAGGTGTTTGTTTGTTTTTTGGATTATCATTATTATTATTGGCCACAAACCATGACTTCTGTCCTCTCCTGTCTTTCACTTTTATTTCTTCTGCCCCCCTCATTAACATTTCATTTCCTGGAGGATCTACCAACAATTAGGTGATTATTATTATTAATATTATTGGCCAAAAACCATGACTTCTGTCCTCTCCTGTCTTTCACTTTTATTTCTCCTGCCCCCCCCCATTAACATTTCATTTCCTGGAGCATCTACCCACAATTAGGCATTTTATTATTATTATTATTATTATTATTATTATTATTATTATTATTATTATTATTGGCCACAATCCTGACTCCTGTCCTCTCCTGTCTTTCACTTTGATTTCTTCTGCCCCCCCATTAACATTTAATTTCCTGGAGGATCTACCAACAATTAGGCGTTTGTTTTTTTTTTTGGATTATTATTATTATTATTATTATTATTATTGGCCAAAAACCATGACTTCTGTCCTCTCCTGTCTTTCACTTTTATTTCTCCTGCCCCCCCCCATTAACATTTAATTTCCTGGAGCATCTACCCACAATTAGGCATTTATTATTATTATTATTATTATTATTATTATTATTATTATTATTATTGGCCACAAACAATGAAGCCCCTGCCCCGCCCCTGCTCTGCCCTCCCCCATTAACATTTAATTTCCTGGAGGGTCTACCAACAATTAGGTGTTTATTATTATTATTACTATTACTGGCCACAATCCTGAGTCCTGTCCTCTCCTGTCTTTCACTTTTATTCCTTCTGCTCTCCCCCATTAACCTTTAATTTCCTGGAGGATCTACCAACAATTATTTATTATTTATTTATAATTTATTATTAGTATTATTATTATTATTATTTAATTAGAGGATTTTGAAGTTAAAGGTGAATTGTCTCTCTGCCAAGTTTAATTCCAACCGGAGACTCCAATAGAACCTTTTTGAGTTCTATTAGATTTAGGCAACGTAGTTTCGTATAGTTTATTGGGGAGGCCTCCCCCAGGGGAATTTATCCCACCCCTGCTAGCGTTAACACAACTGGTTTGCGGTAGCATCGGTTGCTAACATTCAAAGCGCGGTCAAGTGATGCAGGGACAGTCATGGCCACTTATTATCTGACAGGGTGATGGTAGGAGCGCGTCTTGGGTTCTTTGGGAGGAAGCAAACCTGGCAGAAAGAGATGACTCCGATAACTCACAGGGTTCTACAGAACCCCAGTTTAGGTCTGTATTATTATTATTATTATTATTATTATTATTACTGGCCACAATCCTGACTCCTATCCTCTCCTGTCTTTCACTTTGATTTTTTCTGCCACCCCATTAACGTTGAATTTCCTGGAGGATCTACCAACAATTAGGCGTTTGTTTTTTTTGGATTATCATTATTATTATTATTGGCCACAAACCATGACTTCTGTCCTCTCCTGTCTTTCACTTTGATTTCTTCTGCCCCTGCCCCACCCATTAACATTTAATTTCCTGGAGGATCTACCAATAATTAGGCATTATTATTATTATTATTATTATTATTATTATTATTATTATTATTGGCCACAAACCATGACTTCTGTCCTCTCCTGTCTTTCACTTTTATTTCTCCTGCCCCTGCCCCACCCATTAACATTTAATTTCCTGGAGGATCTACCAACAATTAGGTGATTATTATTATTATTATTATTATTATTATTATTATTGGTCACAAACAATGACGCCCCTGCCCCGCCCCTGCTCTGCCCTCCCCCATTAACGTTGAATTTCCTGGAGGATCTACCAACAATTAGGCGTTTGTTTTTTTTTTGGATTATCATTATTATTATTATTATTATTATTGGCCACAAACCATGACTTCTGTCCTCTCCTGTCTTTCACTTTGATTTCATCTCCCCCCCCCATTAACTTTGAATTTCCTGGAGGATCTACCAACAATTAGGCGTTTGTTTTTTTTGGATTATCATTAT